>JALLAU010000921.1:0-12029 GCA_036939495.1 Thalassiosira hispida
CATCGGTGCTATCAACTTCTGTTCTATCTTCGCCACCATGATTTATATCGACCAATGCAAGCACAAGAGATTGCGACCGAGCAGCTTTGGCATTGGAAGTTGAAGATCCGATGAAGACAATGCAAGAGCAAAATCACACATCTCCCTTTCATGGCACAAACTTTCAGATGTTAACAAGAACGTAGATTCAAGTGATATCTACTAGAGAGAGAGGACTATCGCTTTATCTAAAAAAATAGATATGACTAGAGCTTTTCATGGAAGGGATGCACCGCTAGCCACTTGTACAAATCAATTCATTCAAGTATGTGTGCCCCGACCATCGTGGAGCTGAAAGGGCTTGAAGTGCATCTAGTATTTTACTTACCCTTAAACACACTACGACCTACCCCCTGTTCAAGAAGGTGATGCCGAGCTAGATGAGAATGCAATTAGAGATTTGGATGAGCTCGAGGAAGATGACGACGCAGTAGAGAATGTTTAGATTATTGATTATGTTGTATGATAATGAGTCTTTGATAATACTATGTGGTATGTTCCTACGGAAGGAATAGTTACCGCTTACTATCTGCTTCACGCCTCGAGTAGAACATCATCTAATCATAATCTTAGTTATCGAACGAATTGAACATGATTGTCACCTTTGTTGGCCATCATGGCCACGATGCAGAGAATGTCCTTTCATACACCTAGATTGTCTTGTACCGTACCCTATCGCCGGTCAACTACAATACCCATACCCATAAGAGTTTGTTACAATCACCTGATCTGAACACACATCAGATCAAACTAGGAAGTCAACGATCCACCGAGAAACACGAATACTAATACAATCTGATCAATCACTATGCAATGATTTTGCAAACAAATAATCTCTAGAGAAAGTATTACACATTTTCTCATCCTCCAAAAAAGAAGAAATATATTGCTTTGAGCATGGTATGAAACATGAAACATCCATCGGTACCATTCCTAGGTTGTGGATTTTGGAGAAGGGAGAGTACCAGAGAGTACTTTGGGCTAATTGCAAGCTTGCTATCTTTTACAAACATGAAATTTAGTGAGTATTTTGTGGATGTGGATAATATGGCAGTTTCGGTACGTGGGGAGGCTAAATTTACCTTGTTAAGTACCAAGCAAAGTTGGGATGAGGTGTTTACTTACCGATTGGGGAAGGTTTTTTTGTATGAGGTATGGGCTGATAGTTTGGCAGCCTATCTTTCCGGTGATGGTCAGTTGGGGGCAACATAGTGAGTATTGAATGTATGATTAAGGATGAAGAAAGAACAACATGCATCATAAATTACGGGAAAGGGGGCGTACAGAAAAAGCAACGAAAAGAACAGGCAAACACAATACCATCAAAAAATGTTATTTGCCGAGGAGTATGAGGGAGCCATAGCATCACAACCTATTTGGCCATAGCTGGAAAGTGGCAAGGAATGCTAGTTATAGAGAACTGACATGTTAGAGGTGTTGGATGCAAGATTGGATGAAGAAGAAACCCGCTGTTTCATGGAGGGGACGATTGAAGTGCTATGGTAGTGGTATCATAAAGTTTCTTACCACGCCTCCATACCCTCCAAGTCTCAAGAGAGATGCAATCAAACAAAAAAACGAAGCAACGCCTTCAATACCATCAAATGAACTGGGTATGCAAAGAAATTCTCGATTGATCAGTTGCAGACAAGCCGAGACGAATGCGAACAAGACTGCATGTATCAGCCAGTATTAGGTTGAGCCAAAACTTTAGTATGTACAAGCTAAGCTTACTTGCGATCCAAGTTTTCATTCGCTGCTGAGGCTATACTGACAAAGTTGTGATAGCAGATATCTTTTATTTTGGTTTGAATCATTCATGGTACGCACAAAGAAGTGGGTCGACCACTACTGCTTTCTGTCTGTTCTTCCTTCAAAGCACTCGCCCAGCCGCCGTCACACAATAAATGCTAACTAGGTATTGCATGGCCATAGGTATCAACAGTACTCTACTATCTAAAAACTGCAATCTACCAAATCATCACCAATATTTTTCCATATTCTTCTCCTTATGTGATTCCATTCTTCAGCCCAGCTTTCATTATAAGAGTCATAAAGTGCTGCCTCATACTTCTTCAACTGAGATGCAGCAGATTTTGGCAATTGTTCTTTTGTATTGGTATGTTTGCACCATTTGTTGGCAGAATCGACAATAGCTTTCATTTCACGTATATTCTTTACATCCAATACGTATTCAGCCACCTCCGTTATATTCGACAATGATGCAGGAACATAATGCTCCATGGGTCGTACGTCATCATAGAAGTATTCAATATAATCTGGGTCGATCTGTGGCAATAAAATGGAAAAACAAATTAGAATTTGTGAAGTGATGTAATTCCTTTCAATATCACATCATCAAGTATACAACACACCTTAATCACAACTGAATTCATACAGAGAAGCCTTGTGAACCGAGAGCTCCATGTATTACCATCAATATCAATGATGGCTCTATACTTCATTTGATCAATAAATCGGATGGGATTTGCCATTCTGGTAGAATTTGATAGTTCGTCCTTCTGGGATTCGAAGGATTGAACAAATGATGTAAATCCAAAATCCAGTAGGTCTGGTCGGTCTATACTCTTCTTTACCAGCTTTGCTCTCGATAATTCCTCGAAAGGCAAGTATTCTGGTCCAGTTGTGGATCCTCTCCATAGAGCCTTATTAATCTTTGAAGTCCATGGGTGTTTGAGTTCGTCTTTTTTGAATGTATGATCCCATGTATAGTCGAAGAACCAGGTGTCGTGATATGTATGTTTATTGTGAAATGAATTCCAAGAGTCGTAGCCAACCATACCGATAGCTTTGCACCAACTACTACCGAATTTTGTTGAGGGTGTGTGCCAGGCCAGGCGAGGGAATGATACATGGTCTACTTTGCCATGTTTGGATCCCGGGTTGGAGCATCCAGAATCATCACTTTCAATTAACATGACAGGAAGGCCGCCTGTTCCATCTTTCGTCCCGAGACCATCATGATCCAACTCCTCTTTTCCTTTGTTTAACATTTCGATGAATAAGCGGATTCTGGCTTTTGATATCTTCTCCTTGTGACTGCCTCGACAGAGAATCTTTCCATTTTCTATCATCAAGGGAACATAAGCGTTGTACCCAGGTGGTAGGGAGAGGTTGGCGGAGCCAATGACTTTCTCGAACGTGGCAAGAAGTTTATTTTCTGTTACATCATTAGAAGGGGGCGTGTAGGAGACCAATACTGGCTTGGCGGCGGGAGATTGCCACAAGGGATTTTTCAGGGTTGAAATTAATAGACAGACGAGGCCGCCTATTTTGAGCCTATGGTTTCTCTTGCACTTTTTAAGCGGATGATCCGCATCCTCATGGTCAACGCCACCCTCCTGATTTTCGACATCTCGGTGTCGGAATCGCCTTTTCAACATGACTATGCCCCTCTAGTGAAAACAGTCTCTGTCATTGATTAGGCCACACTGTCCATAACATGGCTGCTAAGGGTTACCGTTGGTGGTTCACCATGGTTCATGTTTCATGTTTTCATGTTAGTTTCCGGTGTTCGTGCTTTGCACGTGAAGCACACGCATCGCTCGCTCCTCGCTCGGCATGCTAAAGCATTTTGGCGGGAAAAACGGGCCGGATGGGGAGTGGCCCCTCGCCCCCGCTGCGAGATCTTTGATTGGCGAGGAAATGCGGGCGGCGGCGGCCAGACACTATCGCCAAAACCAGAAGCCAAATTCAACGATTGTCAAGCAACACGAAAAAGCGATCGACAACAACAACAACACAAAACAACAACAAAGCAATCATGGTGAAAGTTTGGTACGAGCAACTAACGACGGCGGACGAGGCTGCAATTGTTGTTGAGCGTCGACAGGAGTGTTTGTGTGTCCCAATAACTCTTTTTCGTCATGCAGCTCACGAACGAACCCATCCCTTTCACTCTCTTCCCTTCATTTTCAAGGTATGAACCACCCCCCTACGGTCCGGGCACATCCCTCAACCGTCCCTCCTACGGAACTCGTCCCATGAACACTAGACTCGTTCAGGCACTTTCCCGTCGTCCCCAGGCAATGTTGATTACCGGTGCATGTATTGGGTTTGGTATTATTGCTTACATTCCCATCAGTGAGTTTTCTATTTTTGAGAGAAATATATGATATTTTGATTGGCAGAATATTTTTATTTGTGGTTCGAAATATTGGTGCCATTTGGAGTGCCATATGTTTGGATCGTTTTGCCAAGGAGGGCTGGGGTGGTGGGGCAGTACCAAATTATTTGGTGCAGGGATACATTCCGCACAAGGAATGGCAATGTGCAATATTTTCTTTATTCACTATCTACATTAATTCCTAACACTAACACCCTTCCCGCATAACATTCCCCCCTCGCTCGTCCTATTTCATATATTATTTCCACACAGTGGTCCGAGAGAAGAATCTTCCCTTCACCATGTCCCCCGAGTACCAGGCCGCCCAGCGTGCCTACATGCGTTATCACAATATGAATCCCATTTTCGGAATTTCTTCCAAGTGAGTCACTTATATTGATTGACATACAAATTTTGTGATTTATTCGGCCATGCCAGACACAATTGATTTGATCCCAAGGCTGTACTCTTTTGTGTGCATGTGCCTCATTGAATTTTTACTTCTTTGCAAACTTGAATAACAGGTCGGCACGAGCTGCAGATGAAGCTCATTAAAGGTTATTGGGTTAATGATCATGCACTATGCATTGATTTGTGGAGTAAAGAAGAGTTTCATTAGTGTGATTTGGATGAGATACTGGGAGGGAGGGAGGAGGAGATGTCTTCAACTCCCATGAGCCATCAGGTATTGAAAGAGGGGGGATATTATTGCTTGATAAATAATTAAAGAAGATTATTTTGGCCACAACTCAATATGCAATGTAGTCAATCTGTGCGCTGTTGTGACAGGGCTTGATAGGTGATTATGGAACAATATGTACGGGGGGGGGAGTCTAACGTTTGTGAAGCAAATGCGGGACGGTTCTCCCCCGAACCCACGACAAGATAAATTAAACCTGTGTATTGTATGGTATGGCACAGTTTCAAAGAAGTTGAAGATGGCAATTCAATCTAACATTATAGTGCAGAATAATGAACAATTCCTCCCAACATCATAGTTCAGAATAATAAACAATAGCTTTACTACATTTTCTATTTCACTTGAGCTTGTTTAACCTTCAAAAAAGCCCAAGAGGGGAAACCAAAGAAGTCACCTCATCTTGGTGATCTTTCTTATTCATCCAAAAGTGACAATCCCCCATAACAATTCACCATCTAGGCCCAGCTAGGCATGAAATGACTAATCTTCCTCGGCATCCATTGCCCCCCATAATACTGACTCGACCCCGGCACCCACTTATTCCCCTTTTCATCCACCACATCCTTCATAATCACCGCTTCCCTCCTTAAATTCACCAATTCCCTTTCCATGTACTCCCTATCCGCCTCGGCCTGCATGAGAGGCAGGAGGGAGTATCGAACCTTTCGCTCTTGCATCTTTTGCTGCACGGCGGCCTTGTTCGTTTTGCCAATTTGATAGTAGCCGTAGAGGATTACAGCGGTGGCGCCTAACCAGATCTGATAGCCTTTTGGACCACGGTCAGGGAGGTATCGGCCAAAATCCAGCTGTTAATTATGTTATTATTTGGGGGTTATTTGTAAAGCATTTTGGGAAGAAACGATGGGACGGTTCAATGTGAGAAGACAACGATGAACGATAAAAATACGCAAACGATGGGGAGAGAAAATCTACTCCCCCGCTGTAGACTACTTGATCGCATACACTCTGCTCAAGCTCTTCCGATTTACCTTTTTATAGCCGCCCGGAGGCGGCATATCCTGGATGGGAGGAGCATTTGATGGGCGCAGGCTCATGGTGTTAAAGTTGAATTTTTGAGAGGTGTTAGCTTTTGTTTGTGGCTTGGCTTTGTCGGTCGGCTTTATTTATTTAGTCCTACTTTTATTGTAGTCGTATCGTAGGTACCTACCACACTACCTAATCCTACCTATTGTAATGTAGGTATCGTAGGTACCTACCTACACCTCTCTCAGACGTCTGAATTGACCATGGGATTTCCGATTACTGATATTGACCAAAAAATATATATTGAGTGTTAACATCAAGAGTCATGCCTATGATGGGCCATGAGTTCATGTGCTTAATTTGACCTGGATCCTCGTCGGGCCATGTAATGATGCATTGGAAATCAGCAAATTAGCATGTACCTATCCACTATCCAATAATGGTCTTCATTATTTTGGCCTTGACTATCGACTACAGCTAAGAGAGGGCCAGGGGTGGGACAGCTTTTTGGAAAAGTGCTTATCTTCATCAGGTTCAAACAATAATAGGCTATGAATCATGAAGATATAGTGTTCATAGAAAGCAGTGAACGTTCAATACTTTTAGACATAAAATATAACAATATAACAATCTTTCGAGAAAAAACACTGCTCATGGCAACTGTTGTTTGTGTCCTAATTCGAGTCGTTGGAATGGATGCGTCCACGAAAGAATGCAGCCACGCCATCTCTGTTTGGTTATTCTACATCTTTTTTGGTACATTGTTCACAGATCGACGTAAAATCAATCCCGCTGCTGGCTGCCACATTCTGTTGTCAGACGGCACTGAAAAACAATCATTGCAATGGACAGTGTGCAGACCTCGCATACGCATCCAGTTCCAAAGACTAGACTTCTTATTCTTAGCTTGGTATAATGCCTTAAGAAAACATCCGTTGAGTATTGTGCACACCCCTTCCACGTAGCTTTTCATATTTCTTAGTTTCTTTGAACTGTATTACTCCCACGCGTCCTTTTTCTAACACTCCAATCTTGCCACTTCGTTTCTCCCACTCAGGTGAATCTGGGGAAGATTTTGACTATTGCTTTGTATTCTTGATTAACACAAAACAAGATCAAAAGGAGAAAGAAGATCAACCAAAGCGTGTCCCCCATTTTACATGTATCATACAAATGACACACACACATTAGAGTGTACTCAAAGCAACAATTGTGGTCCATCACCCCCCTCATCCCCACTATCCACAACCAAACCCCCCTCCGTCATCATCACACCTCCCTCCCCCGCTTCCAACTTGACACCCATACCTAACGCACCCAAATCACCAGCACTACCCTCGTCCTCCAAACTAGATTCCCAATCTTTATCCTCGGAAAATTGTGCCATATCACCCATCTCGGCCTTTTTTGCATTTGCGAATTGAAGCCAATCGGCGTCGGTACTCTGGGAATTGTTCGATTCGACACGGAGCGCGGCACGTTTTCGGGCTTCTGCTAGGTAGTCTATGCCGCCGGCTTCGATGCCGGCTGTGGCGCGCGCCATTTCGCCTTGCATGTCGTCGGATATTATGAGAGAGGGTTGTTCGTCCTCGACTACACCGCCTTGCTGTTGTTGATTATAGTATTGTTGTTCCTGCTGTCCTTGCTGGTCATAAAATTGCTGGTCCTGCCCCTGCCCTCCTTGCTGTTGGTCATAATATTGTTGCTGTTGATCCTGTCCTTCTTCTCCTCCGTAATATTGTCCGCCGCCTTGATCGTTATCGTAATATTGGAACAGACTGGATCGCGAGCGAGCAGAAGAAGGAGCGGGAGATGCCGTTCTCGTGGCGGCAAGGAATGCATGAGATGCAGCGGGCAGAAAGAATGCTGCTGTGGAAAAGAAAAAGCTCTTCATTTTTTTGTCTGGGTGTTGGACAATTGTGAAAGTAAAAAAATGGTCTCCTGACTTCCCTCTGAATCTTCTCTCTTGGTACCTACAATATCTATCATAAATGTTGAACCCGCCAAAATAACCCCGTGAGACCCGGCCCTATTAACTGCTCCCCCCTACCTATGCAGTTGAAGTTTTATCATGACCTGTTTGCTTCTTTTCTAAATATTAACCCCGAGGGGGATCACATGAATGAGCGTGGAATCAGCGTATGTACCTTGTACCTATGTATGTATGTATCTTTTCGAATCGCTAATACTCACAAAATGGCGCGTGGCAGGCAAATTGACTTCCTGCCGATAGGCGAACGATACGATACCATACACACACATGATACATATTATTGTATCGTACCATGTACCATGTACAATACAAAGCTGCAAACATCAAACGCCTTTTGATAGCTTTTGATCTTGTGATGTGAGTGGGAGAGATTTATTTTGGGCATGCAGTAGCGGCAATAGCACAGCAAGAGTACGGGATTGAACGAAAGACCTCAAACAATTATTGAGCAGGGGGGAAAGTTCTGCGACCATGATTACTCGCAGCAGTGCGGAATATGAAGGGACGCGTGTGGCTTCGGCTTCGGCAAAATCGACAGTGCCAGCGCAAGGCAAGAAGCAACGGAAGGCCGCAAGAATAACAATATCCGCATTCGTCGTATTGTTCGGTCTAGAGACAATAGTGCGACCATGGGCAAATGGAGTTAGAAAAGTTTATAATAGCGAGGTCTCACTCAGATCCAACATAAAGCGTCAACAACCTTCGATGAGCTCTCTAAAAACCGATGCGTATACACCCTACTCCATCAGTGATGATATCAAAAACGAGTATGAGCAATGGCACAAGCTGGTTCGAAATGCATCGCAAATGGAGCTACACCCGACAAACTGGACGCCCACCATCGATTGGGATCACCACCCAAGGGAAAGATCCGATCGCTTCCCAAGCATTCATGAACGAGTGCAATATTACATGGGAAGTTGGTACAATACATCTATACCAATGTACGGCCAAGAGTTTGAGAAGGCGACATTTATACAACGAAAGACTACTCGAGAATATGGTGCATTCTCTGACATTCTAGTAAATTTATACAGCTTGGACAAGGATCAACTGTACAAGTGCTATCAAAACAAGAAGGAACTGCACGTCTTTTCTCCGTATTGTAGAGATTATATCGATCTTGCTATTTTGCACTCGGAAGGGTCAGCCAATGTGTTGCATTTTATTGGAGATGGTCTCCCGTATGTCCCTGAAGAGATTCGGCAGTATCCATTGTTTGCCAAGGTTCGTCCACATTGCAATCATGGCAAATATGGCGATGGTAGTGGTTTTGAAAATAAGCTGTGCAAGCAAAATGACAGAGTAGAACCAATACTTCTACCACTCAATCGAAAAAGACATTTTGGTGTAGCCTCAATAGTTCCTGAGAATGATATCCCTTGGGGTCAAAAAGTTGGTAAGGCAGTGTGGAGAGGACAGTATGGCAAAACCCACGATACATTGTCTCATACAAATGACATAAAATATGCATTAGTGTCCAAACATCTCAACTCTACGTTGGTTGACGCCAAGTTTTCAAAGCATACAAAAGATTCTCCTCATCATATGATTGGTTCCTACATGGATGTAAAAGATCAGCTTGCCTACAAGTATATCGTTTCAATAGAAGGTAATGATGTGTCATCTGGCTTGAAGTGGATGCTCTTTTCAAACTCGGTGGTATTGGCACCTGCATTCACATGGGAGAGCTGGGCCATGGAGGGGAAGTTGAAGCCATTCGTACATTACATACCATTAAAGGCTGACATGTCAAATGTGGAAGAGATGATACAGTGGGCAGAGACGCATCCAGAAAAAGCTAGGGTGATATCCGAACGAAGCACTCTTTTCATCTATGATTTGCTGTTCCATCCTGATGCCATTGAAGACGAGAAGAAAGTTATGATAAACATCATGGAAAGGTTTGAACAGAATTTTGGACATGATTCAGCGTCGAAGCAACATCATGCGCCTCACATACGATGGGACAAGCACCCATCTGGTCGAGCTCTTCGATTCCCCTCTGTGGAAGACAGAGTGAAGTATGCTATGGGCAAATGGTATCACAACGGCGATGCACTGTCTATGAAACGATCAGACATGAAAGTTGTCACTTCTTTGCATTTGAACAGCGACATCTCAAGAGACTACGGTCTATTCATTGCATCTGGAGAACATCTGGAAGCATGTGCAAAGGCCAACAGTACTTATTCAACAAATATTCGTACATCATGCCAATCGTCGCTGCAAGATTTTGATGAGAGAGGCACTGCCGACCTCAAATCCAACTCATTCAATAGGCTAAGCAAGTCAAAGATAGGGAAGAATATGAGGCTAGCATCTGAATCTTCATGGAGGCACGATGGTAAAGGTGCGAAAGAATCCAAGAGAATATTACTTGATGATTCAATAAAGATACTTTGCTATGGAGATTGTCGACAAGAAGGAGTTATTGTTCCTCACTTCGCCAGTTTTAGACAAAATGAGGAAGCCATTCTTTGGCCTTTTGGCATTGATAGCGCTATGGATATAGTCAAGTCTGGCTTGGTCGAAACTATGGACATCAATTTTGAACACAAAAAGCCAATGGCTATCATGACAGGGGGGCGTGTGTCTGGCCAACCAACAGCTCTGGCGTTGTCAGAATTGGTGTCCAGTACTGCTGACACGGCAACCGATGGCATTACAGGGCGATTTTTCCTTATTGAGGAACCATCCCAAAACGAGGACAGCATACATGAAATGTTATCCTATCGATATTTGCTGGCAAATGAAAGCGAGGACGGCACCAATAAAGAACTCTTATGGATACTACTGAGTCAAAGTGTAGTTCTCATGCCAGCGGAGCGGCGGCTAACATCGTGGCTGATGGAAGGGTTCCTTCTGCCTTATAAACATTTTGTTCCTGTCGCAGATGATTACTCGGATATCGACGAAAAGATAAAATGGTGCGAAGGTAACATTGAGGAAGCAAAGCAAATTTCTGAACGTGCAACCTTGTTCGTCCATGATATGCTACTAGACAGAAGATCAGAGAAGGACAACGACGAAGCGAAGTTTCGAGTGATGGAGAGGTATTCAAAACTTTTTGGCTGAACCGCTAAAGACTGACGTGCCGTCAATGTTGAGACTGTTGGTTCTGGTTTGGTTGAAACCTACAAGAACGTCAATGTCATCCCGCCCATCCAAAAAGTTTTGTTTGTGGCATCACTTTCATGCAAATTCATCCAAACGAATGTCAAGTATAGATACTCTCTCTCTTCATCGCTGCAATATTACCAAATAAGTCATTACAATAGTAATTGGCGTTGACGCTACATGCTGCCTGGGGAGCGTCCCCGAGCCATATACAGTGGGTAGTGTCAGACCACACGTTGACCACTGCTTCATCAGCTTGACCACGCTAATGTGTAGACATTTATTATGGCTTAATTGAAGGCTTCGTCCGCTACGTGCTGCACCATATGTTAAATTAGTTACAGAATATGGTAACATAATACTTTCAGTTACCCGACCCTCCTCTCTAAGAGTCTGAAATCCAAAGCATACTTAGGGTAATGATAAACATGTTAAACATATTTCTTGCTCCAGCGAAAATAAAAATACCTAGGTATGACTCGACATGACACCGATCAAGCTTTCATGCCCACTCTTCGTTTTCGTCTCACAACCGAGCTCACAACTCAGATCATGCCACAAAAGTACACACCGTCCACCAAAATGGCGTTGGGAGGTCTCGATAAGGAGAATGTCAGCTACAACGCTGGCAAAACTGAAGAAAAAGGGCAGGGGCAAGAGGTGAGTGAGTTGTGGGTTTTGTCAAAAAATGCATATTTCCGCATGCAACTGATCATGATCGTTCTTGCTTCAGCCCGATCAAACAATGTTTTTGTCAACCTTGTTGTTGTCAAGTCTTGTCTACTGTGCGGATCAACCAAGGACTGCAAGGAGGACATCGGCAATCCTGGCGATCACCTCAGCGAATCTTGTTGGATCGAGAACGAGACGTTGACGATGTTGATGACGAAGAAGTGAACTATATCTATATTTGTGCGAAATGATGGGAACTTAAATTGATTGGCGTGAGCCTAGAGTAACTGGTTTGTTTAGTTTTACCTAATCACAAGTTATAACGTTACACGTATCTCCTCTCCTGCTGATCTTACCCGACAATACTGCTGGGTCTCTTGAGGGTCCAACCTCCC
>JALLAU010000922.1:0-12018 GCA_036939495.1 Thalassiosira hispida
AGTGGTTTCCCTGCGCCTGATACTAACAGCCCGAGCTCCGATCCATTGAGTCGACAGCGCACAAGTGGTCCTATTGTTGATCAATTTAGTCCTTAACTAACGAGCAACCCCAGCTCAGACCCCCGAAGTTCAGGGCTATCTGTGACGACCCCCAGTCCCTTTCGCCTAATCCCGTTTGCCGATGAGGAATCTCCTTACCCCCGTAGTGGTACATTAGAACACTCCCATATCCGCGAAAGAATAATTCCTCACGACAACGAAGATGGCAATTTTTTCGCTCAAGCATTGGTTGTGATCTCTCCCGAACATGATTAAGGTGTTTGTTTCATGCAAGACAAGACCAACATAATCGAAATAGCGGCAGTAACTTGCACTTATGGAATTATTAGATAGTTAGAGGTGTTGCAATTAACAAGTTCTGCAAGAATAAGTTGTCCGTTATTGTAATACAAGCTATCCAGCCTACTGCATAATAAGAGCCTTGCCAATTATTGTGTCTTCAGGTACCATGATTTCCACTTTTGCCAGGAACAAACCGGAAAAACAAATCTTACTACGATTTTTGGTAGTCAAAGTGTGGTCAGCTAGTAGATTCTTAAAGATGCTTCAGCAGTCAAGACTTCTTGACTAGAATGAATACTATTAAGATAGTGCTTTCCACTTGCGCAACAGGTCTCCCTTAAATTGTCGCTTTGCTTCTTTCAGACTCATTTGTAGTTCTTCACCAGTGAATGTTGAACGGTCAGAGTCTTGGTCTGTCAATGTCTCAATCACAAAACCCATCGCCTGGGTTGCGTCTGCATCATTGTCATCTCTGCCCATCCATGCTCCGAGTCCATGTTGATGAAGTGTTGCATTCTGTTGTCACCCCTAGAGAAATGTTGTGTCTTGATGATTTTGAGACGGGCTGCTTGACTTACACTGTTTTCTCGATTAAGACGCAAAAGTGACCTCATATCTTCGGGCAATTCATCTTCTCCGACCTCATCAAAAAGTGTCTCAAGCGTGTGGTTGGAGCGCCACATGTGTTGCGATAGAGTGTAATTGCCTATTATCCATCGGCAGATCCCTGAAATCACCTATCAGTACTTCTTTTAACTTCTTAATTCTTTCAGTTGGCCGGCGAGTTTGCTAGGATGGTCATAGCTCGATCGTTTATCGCATTGCCCCATAGGAGTTAGGGTTCCGGCCCCATGCTGCTGCAGACGTATTGTTGAAAAGCTTCAGTTCCCTTAGCTTGCTGTTATTAACAAGAGCATTTGTGAGAGAATGGACAGCGTCATGGTGAGGTCTATACTCTCCAATACAGAATGAGGGCTCTGCAAAACAGCGGAAAAAGCCTGCCATCCTGTAGAAGTGATATTACCGTTGCAACAAAGATTCAGTTTTCTTAACTTGCTGTTTTCGGCCAGAGAGTATGCAAGATGATTGATAATGTCCTCGAGTTCTTCCAGTACTAAAACATGGCCCGCTAGAATGCATTGATGTTATACAATTGCGACAAAGACTCAAGGTCATGATAGTGTTGTTGTTGCTGACCAATGCATCGGAAAGGGAATTGTCAGCAGCGTGATGGATTGCATTGCTTTCCAAATCAAATTTCTTCAATCTACAGCTTGGGCTCTGAATGAGATTTTGTAATTGTAGCTGAGGTTGTGCTCTTGTTCCCATCAAGACCCGTTGCTAAAAATTCTGCATCATCAACCTTGTTGCTGAGATCGAGAAGAGCAAGCATGGCGTTTGGATTCTGGAGCAAGCAAATGCAGCACATCCATTCCTTCCTATCTGAGCTCAGACAAGAATGACCAGCCAGTGCTTGGATGACGACTTAGATGAGTTTTCTTGCTGCATCGGTTAAACCTACAAGGATGAGGGCGAAGGAGAGATTCATGGCGATGGTATTGGTGGCGATGCTGGGCTTTGTTCCGTCGCAACTGCTGTGTGGCAAAAAATGAAGAAGTGTGAAAAAAAAGGCAGAGACGAAGAAGTAGGATTATTTGAATTTCAGAATGATTAATGAATAATGAATAATGAATATATTATGTACGCATTATTGTGGAATTATTACATCTCAAAAAACTCAACAAGTCAATGTATTGTTTATGTAGCTCTACCAAAAGAGTTCGGTACAAAGATGGGCTTGTTAGACAAAAGCGCGCCAAACTCAATTATGTAACTGTATGTAAAGACTACCGTATTTTCAGTTTGCCGTCCGTACACCATTCGTACTTCCAGTGACAATCTAATTTGTCATGATGCAATGCATATGACAGGGTTCAAACCTTCGCGAACTGATGTCCAATGGAACTTAAGTCCAACGCCTTAGACCACTCGGCCACACATGCTTAGTACTATGCATTAGAATACACTGTTTCTAACAAAATAACAGTGAATCCCAAAGGTTGGCATCACTCTATGAGGTAGGTAGGTAGGTATATACCATATTCCTACCCACTGGTCAAATGAACTACGATACAAAACGATCATGCATGGTCATCACATTTTAGATTGATACTTTGTACAAGCTTAAGATGTTCAAATGTAACTGCTTTATTTATTATGATCATTTCTATAGACATCGCAATGCCTGATCACTTTACTTTTCACTTCTTCGCTCTACTTCTGGTAGTACGGCGCGTCCCCACGGTAGACACCGATTCCTCATCTGCCTTCTTCGTCGTCCTTGCCAGACCCCTTGCACTGCGTTTCAAAGAGGAGGCGACGCTGACGCTCTCTTCTTCGACATTCTTCTTGGGTCTGCCAGGTCTGCGCTTCTTGGGAGGCTCCTTCTTCTCCGCGACATCATCATCCTTGGTCTTCTTTTTCGAAGCTATGGCAGCATTCCTGCCCAGTCCTCCTCTCGTGGAACTTTCCTCCTCAGCCTCGCTCTCGTCTGCGCCTTTTGATGATGCTGCTGCACGTGTACTCCTCCTTGACCTTTTGGCTGTCTCCAATGCACGAGACGCATCGTCATCGTCATCCTCGGCACTTCGTTTGCTTGCACGACGACGCGTCCTAGAGACGACGGAGGTGTCGTCGCTCGCCACTGACAAGTCGTCATTGTTCTTTGCCGTCCGACGAGTGCTTCTCTTGGATTGCGTCAACCTTGTAATTGGTGCTTCCCCCTCAGCTTCTTCTTCTTCGGCACCTCCTGTACCTGTACCCAAGGTGTCATCGACCGTCGAGCCTACAACGACTTCACCCTCTGGGACCGCGGGTAATACCGACTGCTTCCCTCCTCGCCCTCTCTTGCGAGTGGTCACAATGGAGGTTGGAACACCTCCTGGGGACTTCCCCGCAAAATGCTGCTCCTGCACAGAATCATCTTCGAAATCAGAATCGCGAGCAGCGTTGACAGTGGCAGGGTGGCTAAGTTCGCTGATGGGCGTGTCATGCTCCTGTTTCAGTTGAGCGGCCTTTGGAGATAGTTTCTTCTCCCGCTTCGATTTCCTTGATGGCGACGACTTGGAAGGAGTTTCTGCGCTCGTTTTTCGCTTCTTGGAACCAGCGCTAGCCGAAGGAGCCTTCTTCCGTCTACTTGAAGTCTTGGACGCGGCAATCATGGATGATTTCGATACGAAGCTCTCGTCATCTTCTGCCGACATTGCCGATGGCTTTAGATTTGGATACAAATGTTCAGTCAGCCTGTTGATCAACTCCTGCTTCCGACCGCTCACGTGGAGGTTCAATTCACGCAGCCTGTCCTTCAATGCCACCACCTTCAGCTTAGAAAAGTCTTCGGCTTCCTGTTGTTCGTCATCGCTGCCGTCTGCTCCTGTGTTATCCTTGGCCGCAGCCGCGGCAGCAGGTTTCAATTCATCTTTATTAGCTTCGACATCATCTGTCTTGGTAGCATTGCTACTTGTTTGGGCTGCTGCAGCGGCGGCAACTGCAGAATTCAATACATCTTTATCAGCTTCAACGTCATCCGTCTTGGTACCAGCAACACTTGTTTGAGCTGCGGCAGTTTCATCTCCAGCCTCAACCACCTTTCCTTCTTTGTTGTCTTCAGTGGCCACATCAGTCTTATTGACATCTTCTTCTGCCTTGCCTTCTTTGCTGTCCTCTGTGGTTGCATCAGCCTTGATGGCATCATCTTCCACCGTATTGACGCCAGGGATCTTCTTCGCATTATCAGCAGTATCTTCCTCTTGTTTTGGGGCTTTGGCAGTCACTTCCTCCTTGTTCATGTTGTCAGCTTGAACGTGAGCTGCACTCTGCACTGCCGAGTGTTCCTTGACATCTTCTTCTTTGCCAACTTCTTCAAGAGTATTAACGGCTGCCAGCTGCTCCTCCGTCATCTTGACCTCTTCTTCTATGTCAACTTCCACCTTGACTTCTTCTTCTCTTTTGTCATCAATAGCTTGATCAGGAGCTGCAGTCTTGGCCACAGTTGGTTGTTCTGCCATCTCTACCTCTTCTTCTTTGCCAACTTTAGCAGCTGCAGTCTTAGCCTCTGTCGGCTGGTCCTCCACCTTGATTTCTTCGTTTTCCGTGCCTGCGGCATCAACTACTTCGTTGGCATTGGCATCCATCTCTTGTTTTGGCGGAGGAGAGGCCACCACAGCAACTTTTTCTAACAGGACAACTTCTTTAGGGACCACCTTTGTGGGCGACGAAGAAGGGGGTGCTTCAGTGGTCGATTTTCCTACCTCAGCCTCCTGCTCCTCCATCGCAACAGCCGCATCGCCATCCTTGACATCACTCTCATCTTCTTTTTTATTTCCAACAGACTTTGATGCCTCTTCATCCTTGCTTGGCTGTACATCAGCCATTACGGCTTCTTCCGTAGCAACAGCTGCTGGAGTAGCAGCACTACTTGGTTCCATCTCCATATCAGTACTCTTCGCTGCTTCCTCATCCTTGTTGTCGACCTCTCCATCAAATGCATACTGGTTTTCGGCCTCATCATGTTTCAATTTATTTCCTTCCTCTTCCTGCTGGTCCATCGGCAAATCATCACCCATCTTCACCTCACCAACATCATAATCATCGCCCATAGAAGCTTCTTTGCCCTCCTTGTCGCCTTCGTCTTCTTGAAGGGAAGCATCTTTCATCTGCAACGTCCCAGCCTGATCCGATAATGAGCCGCTGCCCTGAGGAGTTCCTTGTTGTTGCAATGCAGTTGCGGTAGCAACAAGTACCGATGGCATAGCGTCGCCGCCTCCAGCAGCGATGGGTGATGATGGCTCAACCGCTGCCGATTGGTCTCCGCTGGAATGAACAGGAACATTCTTGCGATCCGTGGTTAGATCTTCCTTCTCCGAAAGCTCTTCCTCGGTGCCTTCTACAGCTGAGGGCAAGTAACCATGGTCGATATCATCCAACCTAGGACCGGGCGTCGCAGCGGCTGCAGAGGCAGCTGTTTCTCCTTGCACCTCTTCCACATCGTCTTCTTTCAGGGCAATAGCCGCAGTCTCTTCCCGACTTGCAACCGCCTCCTCGCCCTGGCTATTATCTTCCTCGGTAGCCTCACCAGGCGTAGTATGCCCATCGGGCAAATATCCCTCATCAATACCCTGTCGCCGATGCGTCTCAATAACCTCTCCCGTGTCGGATGGAATGTATCCCTCGTCTATGGAGGGTGCCGACAATGCCAATGCTGCATTTGCCGCTGATACGCGATGTTCCTCTTCGGTGAGGACTTCGTCATTGTCGGTGGGGAGGTATCCCTCGTCGATGGACTGGCTCGCATTGACATTTGGCGGAGGAGGAAGTGTGACGGCAGCTTCATGATGGCCAATCCTGGTTTCCAATTCGGTCTCAAATCGGACAATGGCAGCGGCAGCTTTTGCTGCCACCGCTCGCTTCCTATCACTATTTGGAGCATCCACCTCCGACGCCTCCGAAGCATCCGGTACATACCCCGCATCAATCACTGGCTTCCTCGGCTTCATCTGCTGTTCTTCTTCCGTCGCCTCAGCGTCAGGAAGGTAACCATCGTCAATCGCCTTCTTTGCACGTACTGGCCTTTCCTCCTCTGTCACGTCGGCGTCATCGGGTAGATAGCCTGGATCCGTTATTTGACCGTCCCCTTCTTCCTTCACATCAGTGGTGTCCTCCTGACTGCTACCCTCGGCAGTATCATCGGCATCAGCATGCACATCCACTACAGAATCCAATGCCAAATCCTGACCGTGATACCGAGCCACAACTCGAACATTAGTTGATCTATCTCCATCAATGCTAGTATCGCCCCCGCCCTGGCTGGCATCATCGTAATTCTCCCATAGGTTTGCGTCTGTGCTTGCCAATGCTGCGCTAGTATTGTCAAACGATTGATTATCACCGGCAATAATGCGTTCGGCAGGTAATTCGATGGAGCTTTGATCAAAGTTATTTCCCTGACATTGGGATGACATGGCCGCGGCTACCAAGACTGATGGCCTTTCTTCTTCGCTCTCTTGACCCTGCTGCTCTTCGCCCTGCTTCCCACCGTCAGTACCATGAGTTGGAATACTTTCCTCAAACGAAGGTGGAACTCCCTCCTCTGGCCCTGATGCATCCGCCTCCTCCTCCTCGGCCGTGGCAAGGCTGCGTTTGTCGTCTTCGGTATCAATAGATTCGTGCTCGTCGTCGGCTTGCATGTCGTCCGTGTCACTATCGCCCTCTTCCTCTTCGGTGGGTATTTCATTGCCGTGTTCGTGTGTGGCGGCCAATGGGTATTGAGCATCTTCGGCCTTGTCAACATCATGAACATCACCCGGAACGGGCGCTTCAGCATCTACAGGCTCATTGGCGACTTGTTCTTCCACTGATTCTTCAACAACAGCATCATCCTGAGCAGATCCAGATGCAGCTCCAGGGTTTACATCAACCTGAATTGCCTCCTCGCTTTTCCCGTCCGCATCTTGCTCTTCCACAACTGGCTGTTCTTGAACAATCACCTCGTCCTCATCACTCTCCTCTCCTTCATAATCCACTTCCACTTCTTCGTCAACTTCCAGGCTAGTTGCTGCCGCTGTTGTAGCTTCTTCCATATCAATCACTTCCACAACCTCGTCGTCGTCATCACTTTCATGCAGCTCTGCATCAGCGTTTGTTGGACTCGCAGGGCCATCCTCCTCTCGAGCAGTATCAAAAGTCTCATCTACATCGATTGGTCCTTCCGGGATATTTTCGTCCACTCTGCTAGATGCCTCTTCTGGAACATCTCGTTCTTCGTCGTCGACACTTGAATATGCATCGCCAGCTGATGCAATGCGATCTTCCTCTGCAATGGCTTCAGCATCAAGCGATGCCAGGTCGCTTTCGTGCACATCCGACTCTTCTGGGATTTGATCATCTTGATCATGCCTTTCGACAGCGGCAGTCTCGCCGATATTAACTTCCTCAGCCTCGGCTTCTTCTTCCTCTTTGCCATCACCAGCGGCGCCAACATCCCCTACCGGCGTATATTCATGCACATCCTCCTTAAGTATCCTGGCCTCTACATCCTCTTGCCTCTGCTCTTCCTCACTCTCGTTCACATCCCCAGCCTCCTCTTCATCGACGCCAATGTAGCGATCCACCTTGTCATTCAAAATCTTCGTCTCGTTCTCTTCTTCCGACGATTCATCTTGAATCATTGCAGAATTATCATCTTCGTACATCTGCTCTTCCTCCTCCCGCTCCTGCTCGTCCTCTTCGTCATCATCTTCGTCCGAGCTGTCCAAAATTTCAATCAAACACTCTCCTCCCTCCTCTTCTTGGCGTCCGGCAACTTCGTAGTCGCTCTCGCCACGTCCCTCCTCCTCGTCGTAGTCACCCTCAAATGCCAAGTGACGAGTTTCTTCATCTTCATCCTCTCCTGAATAGTCGTCGGATTCACTGTAATTGCCTGGGTATTGATTACGGTGAGCGCGGAGGCGGGCTGCCTCTTCTTCCGCTCCTTCCTGCATGGCGGCAACATTGGCAGCTTTTTCCTCTTCATTTTCTTCGATGGATTCTACCGATTTGGTCTCATCGTCATCATCGTTTGCCCCCATCATCGTGGCAGCGGTGGCGGCGATGATGGCGGCTTTATGCTCTTCTGACTCTAGCGATTTGGTCTCATCGTCATCGTCCTCGTCCTCGCTTGCAACCTCTTCTTCCTCCTCCACTGGGCTCTCCATGGCAGCAGCCACGGCACCTGCTGTAGCCCTCCCCACATCCTCCTCCTCCGAATCATCGCCAAGTTCAATCACCTCTTCCTCCTCCTCCTCCTGCTGCTCCACACGTGACTCTTCCTCTGTGTTGCCAATGGCAGCAGCAGCATATCGATATTCATCTGCACGCTCCAATGCTTCCATCGCCAAGTCGCACTCCACCTCGACTCCCAAATCCTCGTCAAAGTACGATCCCTTGGCAGCTGGAGCAGGTGCGTCGGCGCTATTCTTCTCGCTGGCCAACACCGCCGTGGCAGGTCGTGATGCAGCCTTCTCCCTATGCATACGAAGTGTGGCTGTACCCACCGCTTCCATAGTAGCATCATCAAGGTGCACCTCTTGCTCTTCACGCCTCTCGACATCCAACAGTTCATCCTCTTCAAACACCTCCTCCTCCTCCTCCTCTTCTTCAGCAGCAGCATCCAAACTCTCATTATAAACCGAGTACAAACTCCTCTGCGCAAGTATCTTACATGCCACATCGACAGCCGCCCCATGATTCTTGCCATTCTCCATTCCCCAGACAGTATACTCCAATTCAGGCTTGCTACGTGCATCCGAGAGGTCAGTGGCAAGGCTTAAAGCCTCGTGCGGAGAATAAGCACGGGGCGATAAAAACTTGAGGATGGTCCGTCGTACTATATCCTTGACGCATAGAACCTCATGGAGCTTCGCCTCTTTTTCCTCTTGATACGCTCTTCGTTGTTGCCTACTGTGAATAGCAGGAGTAACTGATGATGGCATCAACATTTCCTTGGCCTCCACGACTACATTTTCTAAGTACTCCAAGGCACACTCTTTTCCTAGTGGCCCGGCGGTAATGTTTGCCAATGTTGCCCCACCCCCAACAGTTGTATCCGCAGTGTTCCATCCATCTTCAAAAAGTACCTCCAAATCCTGCATCTTCTCATACAATAAAAAATAGCAACATCTCTTGGTGATTTCCTCAATCCCTGTCGAGTCTTCGAGGTTTTTACAAACTTTGGAAGCAGCGGGGAGGTTTTGGGTGGCCAAGATTGCTCGAGTGTAGATTGCCAATGGATGACCCGTGGCAATGTTGGATGACATAAATTGGTTTGGATGGAACTTTTGGGTGGATAGTTGGGCTTTGAGTTGAGGGTTGGCGGCTTCAATCAGGTTTACTATTTGCTTGGCATCATTGGCCAAATTCTCTTGCAGGCATGAGCCACTGTTTTCTTCCTCAAGATCGTTGTGGAAGAGGGAGGACTTGTTTCGATTGCGTAGTTTATGATGCACTTCGGAGTAGTTTAGTAGTGTATCGGCTGCTTCGGCTACGAGGTTGGCTGGTGGGGTTTGGGTAAGCTTGGCCAGCTTGGGTAGGATTCTGTGAGATGTGTGATAAAGAGTATAAAGACACGCTTCGTGAGACATGCACTTGATGAAGGTAATGGCGCCAACATCACGAGTATCAGCAAAGCAAAGCAAAGCAAAGAAAAGACAAAAACTCACCCATCCGACAAATACAAATCCACAATCCGCCCCACACTCGCCCTCATTCTCTCGCAAACCTCCTCATTCATCCTCGCCTCTTCCTCCCCTGAAGCACTCACAATCCCATCATCACCCTCCACATTGGAAGTTTCACCCAACGCCAATCCATCCAACACGATCCACTCTCCCATCTCATCCATGACACATGCCAATACTCCCCCAAGTAATGAGTTTTTGGTATCAAAGTCGTAATTTGCAATGTTTAGCATGTCCGGAAGTGACGTCAAAATGTTCTCCTTGAGATACTGGATTTTTTGTCGTGTCGTCATTTTGGAATTATTGTCCGAGGAGGATAAAAAGGCATGGGTGATTGCATACCCTAGGAGGGGATACCAATTTTTGTTCTTGGTTCCGGCGATGTTGATTAGGGGGAGGGCTTTGGAGTTGTTGCTCCTCCTTCGCTTGTTCGAATTGCCCGAACCGTGTTCTGCAGAATGAGCTTCGGCAGCTTCCAAGGTTGTAGTGCGAAAGAAGGATGGCCAGCTAAAGTATTCTGCAGGCAATGCAATATCCTCATCGATATTCTCCAATGGTGATTGTTGTTCATAACTTTCTTGCGGTGACACATAGCCTTCAAAGGCATCACGCAATGAGTCGGGGCTAAGGTGTGCATTTTGAAGTAGCATTTGCCACATGACACCGGCGGCTGCATCCCCTTCCATATCTTCTGCAATATTGTTTGGATCATCCTCACCGGGATGCTGGACACCATTCTTGTTCAGCAAGTCAATGATGGACAAATGCCATTGCTCCATCATGACCATCAAAGCATCACCAAAATATTCCTCCTCCTCGTCAGCTCCATTCCCATCATTACTAGTAAACACACCCCCAGCAAACCCCACTAAAATCTCCTTGACAAACCAAACCAAATACCGTCCGTCCATGTACTCCTCCTCCTTTTCGCGTCCGTACTCCTTCCAGAATTTCAACGTATTCACGGAACTCCCCACGCCCACGGTGGTCATGGCAGATGCTAGCCATGCATTGACGTGTCGTTTCCACGCATTGGCTTTTTGGGAGGGGGAGGAGTAGTTTTTGGGTGGAGAGTTTAGAAAGTGGTGGTAGACGTCTGTTTGGGAGGAGTGAGTCGCATTTGTTTCGCCATTCTCATTGTCGTTGTCGTTGTCTGCGCCGTGGGAAGAGTTGTTTAGGAGCAATTCGTGGAGGGATTTTGATAAAGAGTGGGTGAGTTTGGCACCTGCTGCGGCTGCGTCGATGGTGTTGTCGGTATTGGTGATGGGGGCCGATGCCAAGGTGGCGGCGTGGCTTCGTTTCATCATCATGGGAGACGAATGTTTTATGCGTTGCTGTTCGCACTGTGCACTGTTGTCGTGGCGCTTTATGGCGCGCTGCTGTCCTTGTGGCGGTTTGTGGGCGGGTGTCTCCTTTATGGAGGGCAAAACTACGTGCGCCCTAACTGGAGGCTTACGTCTGGAAATTATGTGTAAATGAACTCGGGCTAGTAGCCCTCGTATTTTTTGATTGAGATTTTTAGGACAACAAAAAATCAAATGTTACAAGTAAAAGATAGAGTTAATGAAATATATTTATTTGATACTTCTTCCTTATATTATACTATACTTATCATGTTTCCTTCCGGTTAGATGGTGAATAACTAGTATTTACTTAACACTATGAATTTCCATCTTCCTACGAAAAATACTCTCCTTTTCCATTCCTGTTATTCATGCTGCCTCACACCAACGTCCTACCGCCACAACACAATCATTACTATCCTTCCGTCTAACAATGTTTAGATCCACTCCCATTCGCCGTCGTAACAACCACAAGGGCGCCCCGTCGCCGCTGTTGGCACGTATACTTAGAAATGACGAGAATACAAATCACGCCAACGCCGCCGCTCTGGAGTGGAAGTGCCCGTCTGAAGCCTCCACGACCCCACTCGACACCTCCACGACCAATAAGCAGAAGGGGGGTGATTCTGTCGTCGCTTTGAACGGGACTGAGAAGCTGGGCGGCGCGCGCGGCTTAACATTTAGCGACATAGTTACTACTACGCTGGAGTATTCAGTAAAAAGGATCAAACACCCCAGCAACCAACCACGAGTTACCCTTGGCCCTCCGATGGATGTTTCCGTGCTGAGCTGAACTCGCAGGATCGTTATTCTCGGATTGCTTTTGCAACGAACTCGATTGGTTTTGCAGTGCTTGTGGGCCCACCGGCACTTCCACTTCCAACAGCGGCACAATCTTTCACCAATACCAACGTTTGGTATTCTGCAGTGGAGAAAGAAGAACGTTACTATCGGAGGTCTTATCCTCGTCATCACTTATCAATCATCACTCGAATCCAAAAGAAGGTTCTTACTCTCTCAAATTACTCATACTATTTCTACTTCTATATCTAAACATAAAC
>JALLAU010000923.1:0-11970 GCA_036939495.1 Thalassiosira hispida
TCTAGATCTGCCCTTTTAATTTTATATTACAAAATCCAACACCTGAATTATTAGTGTTTGCGCTGAGAGGGAGGTTGAAATTGAGATCGATTGAATGTGGACAACACCACACCAAGATCTTTTGTTGGGAAAAGATCCAGTCATCCTCTTGGCGGCAGTTCTTTTTTGTCCCTAGGTTGTTACCGCACATGCCGAGTTCAAGGTTCGTCCAACCATGGTGTATGGTGATCTACGGTGATGGTGTCAACAGATAAAAAGGGTGAAGAGTTCGATGGCCCGCTAAATTTAGGATGCTTATCATGTAAACACATCAAAACGATTCACAGATGGGGGCAATACGTAGGGGGTATATATAGCCTCTGACTGTTGCACAGTAATTAGTTTTAGAATCTGATTTGATATATCTCAGAAACAAACCAACTTGTCACAGTTGAAGTTATTGAAGTACCCCTAACCCTAACCTGACATAAATTCTATGCATTCCTCCTTACAATACACTGTTGCATACTTTCAAAGATTGAAGAAACCAAAACCACCCAGTAATGATATCATATCAGTAGGGCAAAGCCGAAGATTGTCTCCAAGAGTTCACGGCAACAGGAATCACATTGGTGTATCCAAAGTATCATATGCTTTCAAATGCCACAAAAAGAGTGTGGAACCCCACACCCATTACAGCACGGTCCCAGTTGCTGCAGTTTCTCTAGAGCAACAAATAAATCATTCCTCCTTTACTTTGGCTGTTCCTTTCAACAGGTTAACAACACCAAAGACTGCCAATGTACCCGAAAGAACAAACGCTATCACAGGCGGTTCCACGAAACCATAGGCAGGATAGTAAGTCGGACCAATAAAAGTCTCGTGTAACGTAAGGATGAACCAGAAGATTGCCACTAAGGAGTGGGCGGCAACAGGTGTGATACTCAATAAACGCTGCATGAGAACGAGCGCCCCATTGGTAAACCAAGCACAGCCAAGAATAGTTGCGAGTTGTGCAGCCGCGAGTCGGTTACCAACGGCATCTTTCGGATCCAAGTCAGCAAAGACTTCATCCACAAGACTAGAAGGACTGGAGAGTATCTTAATTCCAACGAAGCAAAAGTAAAGGCCCCAGAAAATGATATACTTCCCTTCGAACAGGGCACGATCTAAGCGTTGGTGAAGGGCGACAGCGTCACTGTCTGAGAAATATTTGACAAATTCTTTTTCGTCAATCCCATCATCGGAATTGGCATCAAACTTGGAAAATACTGCCTCTGTTGTGATGCTGGCGATCTCCTTTGGGATGTTCATCATGCGCAAAGCCTTGGAGTATTCATCCTTGGATATTGTTCCATCGCCATTGACGTCGATTTGGCGGAACACATCTGATGCTGTTTTACGAGGCGTCATGATTATCTTGTTTTGGTGCTGGGTGCTCTCGGGTGGGTCCGCCGGTTGTTTTATGTTTTATGTTGTGATTTTTTGTATGAAATGTGAAATGCTTGGAAATGCAGTGAAAGATGACTTTTGCTTGTTGCTTGAGCTCCAGTTTTGCTGACTTCAATGTATATTTGGCGATGTCAGGATATTCGAGCTTCTAGCTGTTTTGGTTATTTTTATTGTGATGTTTGGTTTGTTTTAGGAGTAGGTAGTTCAACTCAAAGACCACGCAATAGAAGCTTGAGAGTTCGTATCGCCAACTAGAATGAAAAGATTCAACTTGGGCATGCCGATGATTTTTTACTTATCTATCGTATGGGCGCATGGCACCGTTCGAGATTTTCGTTACAAAATTAGCTATTAGTTCCTTTGTATCTAAGATGTGTAAAAGAGCCCTGCCAACAAAAAATATAATAAGCGCGTACGATACGGTCGATATTTCAGATCAAGAGCTTGGTGAGAGGATTAAATAATGCTAGGAATCGCCTTGATTCCATGGGTACGGTGCAATAGAACATACGGCAAGGTTTCTCTTTTGAGCAATCGGCATACTATTTTTTTGGTGAAAGGACAGGATCCAACCGCTAAAGAGGAGAGGCGGTATTGTAGGGTAGATTATCATAGATTATCATGTTCTTCACTCGTAGAGGCAATGTAATTCGGAGGATGGATATGCCATGTTGCCCTCTAGAGAGACTTGCAGCTGATCTAGTTTTGTATCTTTGTCAAGATCCATTACAAAAAGTCTCAATAGGCGCTGATGCAAATAAACAGAACACATTGATACTGTTCATGCTGTTCAAGGAGTAGTGTAGCAATGAAATTAAATATTATGGTTATTTCGCTAATACATTGCATTTTGTTTTAGGAAGGTAGAGCTGTATGGACAATGAAACGATAGAATGGGCGATCATGATGAAACGATACAGAAGGCGCCGAGATCAATCGACATCGAAAAAGAGCTCGTCAGAGCTTGCGATGGAAGATGGATCTCGGGCGGCCCGCCATAACACAATAACGGTAGTAAAGAATGACATGAAATCTAAATTTTTGGGCATCTTAATCTCCGTCAAAGCCGACATAGAGAGTGAATGTACTTATTATCATAGCGCAGCTGTCTCAAATATTATCTAATGACAATCAAGATCACCACTTCGATAGCTTTTACTAGCAGCAACGCTTGATATCCGTTCGTTCGTCAAAATAGTTGGAATCATGGTACCTAAGTATCGTAACGTGTCAAGACATGATGTCCGATATCCATCGACAATCGACAACGCAAAAAAGACTTTGAACCTGTTTGAACAAGCTCACAGTGTCATAAAAAAATACACTAGAATACAGTAAAGTACATACCACGACTTGTCTCACCCCGGTGAGACAATTCTCAGGCCTAGCTGCTAGGCTTGTGTTTGGGGGTGGGACAATTCAAAAATATCTTTGACTTCTACTAGTAGAATTAGGCGAAGTGAGACAACTCTCCAAGCAAGGCTCAACTGTCAGAGGGGCGAGACAAGCCAAGTAGGGTGAGACAAGTCGTGGTACTTTACTGTAGCGTAGAAGTGCCATGATTGAGTATGAAATAACATTGGATTTTACAGGATATACTGCATTGTCTAAAGGGACGGGGCTAGTAGCTGCTGTGAGAAAGAGAAAGATAGTAAATGTTCAGCCTTACTTTGGTAGGCCCATAGTTTCAGTTTCAGTTTCAGTTTCAGTTTCAGTTTCAGTTTCAGTTTCAGTTTCAGTTTAAGTCGTCGTTCACAGCCCCACCCCTCTCTCGTTTTCCACACGGTGGCACGCCCACTTCCACACACACACACACACAGCATGTAGCATACATGATATATTAGTGTTCAGTCATTGGCACATAATTCACTTGCCTTCACTCAGTCAGGTGCAGATGAGGGCGCTGCATGCTGTCAGCTAGCTCGCACTGCTGTGGTGGAGATCCATATGTGTTTGGGCGGACAGTAAGCACTCAGCACGGCGAGTACAGCATTGCCTACAGCACTCGGCATAGCTGTGAGTCCACAGTGCTGCTACATAGGAATACATAGGCTGAAGCTGGTGTATTGGCTAGAGGGCTGACCGCTTAGCTATCGAGAAGCTGGCTCGCTATTTTATGAGAACATTCAACGACAATCAGCTGGGGAAGAAGGACAAGAACGTAAAAGAGACTGTTGGACCTGATTTACAGGCACTGACAGAGAATGATGGTGTGTCTGAATACATTTCCCTTGTCATTTCTTCTCCTCTGCCTGCTATGTTGATATTTTACTCACACTTTTCTTCCTATAAAAACACACTTTGCCATTCCCTCTCTTAACAGTGTTTCGATTTCCCAGTACCCTGACATTCATATTCAGATCCTTTGCGTCTATTGATGGTATCGGGAAAGGTCTAAGTGACAAATATGACATTGGCAAGCTGGCACAACCATTCATCGAGAAGTTTACCGAAGTGCAGAAGGCACCAGCAGAAAAGAACTTTAATATATTTGCCAAGGCAACTGGGTTGAGCCAGGCAGACATTATTAAGGCTGTTACGCCGCCAAAGAAGATTGCGTACATCGAAGAAACACTGCGAGATATTGAAAGAGGTGACCTGAAGATTCGTGTTCGATCTTTGGAGAATGAAAAGGCATTAGAGCGTATGCCACTGAACCAAGGAAAGATGGAGAAGCTGCTACTAGTGAGTTTCCTCTTGAACTTGCCGGTGTAGCAATATGCCGTATTTTGAGGAGTGCAGGTGTAGCGGGAGCCATTGACTTTGCTCTGCAGGCTTTCATGGATAGTGCCAAGGTACCAAGTTTGACAAGACACATGCAGGAGAAGTACCAACAAACACAATTCGTGGATGATGAGTAACTGTAAGTATGAAATTATATATGTATAAGAGAGTGGCTTGATTCAACTAGACTAGTAGCAATCGATAACTGAGTCACTTTTGCACATACTCAATGCCAGCCCTTCAACTTCTCAACGAGATGAAGGAAGCCAACCCCATGCGAACGAATCCCACTTTCATCTGAACCAGCAAGTTCTCCATGATAAGATCCCGCCCCATTGTGTATTGATATGCTTGCAATAATCTCAATACCTTTGAACGAGGTTATCATCTCCTGCGTCTCATTTTCGTATTCCTGAAAGAGCCGACAAAGATTCTGATCGTGCCGGGCGTTTTCCCAGTACTTCTCGTAAAAACGAGCAAAATTTTGCCACGGAGAGCCACTGTGGGGGGGGTTGTTGTTCTGGAACTCACGTAATGTCTCTTCTAAACCAAAATAGCGTGGACATTTTGGAAAGGAGAGCTTTGAGTCAACATCAAAGTAAAATCCAACAACTTCGTCATCTTCACTGTGCGGACCATATAGGTCTTCTGAGATGACTTTGAGGAGATGTAACCCTTCCCCCTGCATTGCAAGGTTCGTATAATTATGACGAAAATTCAAATGCGCTTCAATATGATCTCTCTTGAGGGCATCTATATCAATAGAATCAGAGCTGAATGGGCGACTTATCCTCCTCATTGCTTCAGGAGCATAATCGACGTCAGGAGCATACGGCTTATCAGTCTCAAAGATAGTGCACATCTTTCCATCAGACTTCCGCAAGAGCTGCAGCTTCACTTTCCATCCCTTTTCCCTTCCCACCTTTTGTATAGAAATATCCCCAGCTTCTGCATTGCCATATTTCAGAGCATCAGGCTCAAGTAGGTACAAACCGTCATCATTGGCTGGAAGTACTCGCCCAAAAATAATCCTATCACCAGAAGCAGAAGCCCCCTCACATAAAGAGAGGTCGACAAACATTGGCTCCCCATCCACCAATTGCTGAATATCCTCTACAACATTAAAGGCAACTGGCTTTTCATTGCAGGTAACTTCTACCAGTAGAACTAGGTCAGAAGCCTGTAGGCCAGCCTGTGCTTGACCTTTCCAGCACTGTAATCCTCATCCTCGATTTTTAGACTTAGTCTCTTGCAAAAATCACGATACCCGTGCTCCTCCTTCCTAGCAGTGGCAAGGATAGAAGATGGCAGATGCTTCACAATATTTGCCCACCTGCAGTGAACAAGATCAGCCCATGCAGTGGCAATCGCCGCCTTCCAAAGTTTACAAGTTTGGCCCAGGAGTAGCATGATTCCTTGATCAGAATAATCATATTGTGTCAAGTGTGCTAGCTCTCTGGTCTCCCAGTCTAGATACCAACTGTCCGTTGGTGAGAGCTGGGCCCGGAAACAAACATTCATCATCGTATCCCATGTCATCATCAGGTCTATCGTGATGATCTACGCTGGACTTTGCTTTGTCCGCCAAACGTTCAGATACTGTAACTTCTAGGTCTAGTAGTGCTTCTTCTGCGTTCCGCTTTCTGGGAAAAGGGCCACCCAATTGTTCCATTCTATCTCTTATTAGCTGCCAATGCCAATGCTTTGCAACAACAATAACAATAACCAGCAAAATCAAGTTCGAGTTTGTTTTGTTGTGAGTTGTGAGTTGTGAGAATTGGCTTTGGGGAGGAGGGGCTTCTACGGGTACATTACAAAGGGAAATTGGGGTACAATACCTCTCGCTCTAGAGGTGGGAAGCTACGCATTTTGACCTGTATTTTGACCCCATCACGGACATCCCAATCACGGACAGTCCCAATAGACTCCCTGCCCACAGGACACAGCCTTAATAACAACCATGGCCATGGACATGGACATGGATGAATCGTGAACTCTCTGTCTTCCCTCCCCCCTTCTAAACACAGGCGTCACCTGCTAATCCCTCCCCTTCTCTAATCTTACCATCTATTATTATCGATCACTTGCTGCATAATGGCCGACGCCGACCGCTCCTCCATCGAAATCAAGGTCCTACTAAAAAATCTCGACCCTACCAAAACCTCCATCAAACACAAGGATCGGTTACGTCGACTCAACAAATTCCGCAACTATGTCACTGCCAAGCCATCTCCCGAATTTTACGATGATGACTACCCACTGCTACTATTGGGGAGTGAAAGTCCCGCGGCCATGGAGGATGAGGATTTGAGTCACATGATGTTGTTTGGTTTATTGAGGGCTGCGGGATGTCCCAGTACGGATCATAAGGATTCATTGAAACGAAGCGCTCGGCCGACGATATCGCTATTGCGTTATTTATGTCTGGAATTTGAGGCTACGTCGAGCAACGTGAACAATATACTGGACGAGCTGAATGGCTTTGCTGCGGCACTATGTGCCCTTAATGTGCCGCAGTTGCGTACCATCAAACTTGATATACATATCGGCAAGGGAGACAATGAAGGTGGATCTCGTGGTGGGTCGAAGGATGATGCCTGTAATATATTGGCGTTAATATTGGCTCGCCATACGGATACTGATTATGAGACACCCAAGCCTCTCAAGATTGGCATGTTTTTACCAGAATCGCGTAGCCAGGCCGAGTTTGAGACGTGGCTGGGTGAGAATGCTAGTCCGGACGTTAGGAAGGCTATTAAGGAGAATCTGGCGGCTGCAGAGGGTGGGGGGAAAGTGGCTGCTCCATCGGCCGTGTCAGGTTGGGGAACGCCCTCATTCGATGGTAGCGATGATGACGAAGATGAAGACGGTGATGTCTTGGGAGTCTTTGGCAAGAAGGCGTCTCCCCATAAGGGGGGAGGATCTCCATCGAAACAAGGAGTGGGAGGAGGTGGGATGCCCGGAGCGGTTGCACCTGATGGGAAACCAACGAGATGGTCAGAAACTCAAATTGCAACCAAGAAGGAACGGTCATCTGGGGCCATTTTCTTGGAGGAAGAGGTTAGTACTTTACAATTTCTGTGCAGCTTCATTGTGATTTATATCTCATTACCCCATTGTTATGATAATCATACAGCGAGAAAAAGACATTGTCGAGCGAAAAAAGGCCGAAGAAGAAAAAAAACGCCTCATCGGACGAGATCCCCTTGGCATACACTCGGCTGATCGATTCAATTTACAAGACATTGATCAAAATCGTGATCATTTTATTGAACAAACATTAAATGAGATTGATCAAGAGATTGAATCCGAATTGGCACTAGCAAGTGAGTCGGGTGTAGAAAGGGTCAACTGGTTGGAAGCTCAGAGACAGGCACTGCGAAGGATTGTGGAAGAAAAAAAGAAGCCTGCCGAGGGAGGAGGAGAGGGGGGAGAATCGAAAGAGTCGCAGGGTTTGCCATCCATTTTACCCACCAATTCAGATTTTGACCCTATACTTTTCTTAACGCTGGTCCATCGCAATGCCACCTATGAGGAGTTGCAGGAAAGTACATCGCGATTGAGTCGCAAAACAGACAACCAGGTGGAAAGACTTCAGAACCTTGTTCGGGATAACTTTTCCTTGTTCGTCAAATGTTCTGAGGGCATTGATGTCTTTGCCGACCAACGTGATCCTAGGAACAACAGGAACCCCCACTCTCAAAATTCATCCAACACTGACCATGGAATGCAGCAGTTACAAAATCAATTTGGGGCATTGGATGGGCTTGCCGAAACATGCTCGGAGCAAGCCCGAAAAAGTTTCAAGCCACTGTTGGACAATACCAATGAAGTAAGGAAAGTTCAATCTGCACTAGCGGTGCTTCAAAGAGTTGCTCCCCTGCTTCAGGTGCCCAGCCTCATGCGACAACACATTGAGAATGCAGACTTTTTATCTGTGGTGAAAGCCTATCGCAAAGTACTGGTCATTGATAAGAATCATTGCGATGTTAACTTGTTGCAATATGTCCGTTCCAAGGCTGGTGAGGCAGCACAAGATGCAAGACAAGACTTGGAGCTGATCTTGGCTGATGAAACATCGTCTGCCATGACCTTGTTGGATGCAATTCGGGATTTGGGAGAGTTGCTGGAGCTGTTCGAGGAAGAAGAAGAGAGTAGAGGCGAGAATTCCGCCAAGGACCCCCTGAAGAAGGCTATGCATTATATTATCAACAAGGGTGCGGTCACTCCTCGATCTTCTGGACAGGCCAACAGTGGTATGAATGCTGGCACCTTCACCATTGACAGGCACATGATTTGCATACGGGATTATCCCCCAGCACTTGGCTGTCTTTTCCTCCAAACGACCCACTTCCGATCCTTGGTTGATAAAGCCGTTGCCACAACCGAATCAACCGCTGAACGAATGTTCCGTGGAGAAGGGCCAGACAATGCCTCAAACCAATCCAGTGGTGGGGCAAATAGCTCAGATGGAGTCTCTACTGGAGATAACTCATCATCCCAACGAACCCGCGATAAAAGGTGGAAATTTGAGGTGCTAGAGGCCAGGGTGGATGCTACTCTTCGAGCTGTCACCCTTGCCAAAAATTGGTTGCCGCGGCTACTTCAGATTGGTCTCGCTACTCAAGAGGCAGAAAAGAGACGCATGGCACGGCAAAGGAGGAGAAACATGTCTATGCTATCAGCAAACACCTCAAGCAGTTCGTTAGCTGATAGCGAGGGTAACGCCGGGGGTAAAGATGTCAAAATGATGAGCGCTCACGATGTATTCAAGTCCATTGTCAATCCAGCGCTGACGCGTCTCGTGGTGAGTGGCCATGTTGAATATTCTAGTCTCCATGCTATTTATTATCTCACAACATGCCTACAACTGCAATTATTATCATGTAGGAGCATGTTGCGTATTGCTCGTTAGGGTGTGCGAACCAAGGGTCTAAAAAAGTCAAAATTAGCGCCACATTCGGAAGAGGATCAGCAGACCGTCTTCGTGCCATCTTAAAGTCACCTCTCCCTCCGACGCAGACGGCGAAATGCGCGTTGGACCTCGCCGAGCTGGCAGAAGCAATTCAAGATGCAAATGAGGCCATGCTCACCAGATCTTTGGGTGATGATGGCGAGGGAGCAAAAGTGACCTATAAATCTCCTTTGGAAAGGTGCTCTCAGTTGACCAGCGATGCAGTAGTTATGATTGAGCAGCGTGTATGCATATTCTCCTTTGACGCATGCGCCCGCAAATGTTCCATCAGCGCATCTGGAAGTGGGGTCTTTGATGGAGATGCACTGTTAAAATGTGTCCAAAAGCTCTCGGATGATCTAACATGTTCAGATGAATGTTCCAAGGAGATAGAGAAGGGTTGCCTTTTGGTCTGTCAGAAATGCTGCGATGGCCTATCAAGTTACGTCAAAGACAGGAGTGATGCAGCGAGGCTCCGTGTTGTGGCTGAATGCGCTGATGCACTCAATACGACGATTGTTGATGTTGTACGAGAAGTTTCCTATCTAACAAATGACCAGTCAGAGTCGCTTGAGACAAATCTTTCATCAGTCATCTCAGCGCTGGAGAGAGAAATGTTCGATGTATTTTTGGAAAGCGTCAAGAGAGCTGTTTTATCTTGCGCAAGACTTGGTCTCATCGAAGATCCCGCCGAGAAAGATAAAAAACCCAACCCAGCAGCAGAGCCGGCCCCTTTTCCGCCGTATCTCGCTGCATCGTTCTTGACCATCGTTCGTTGCCGAGCTCAAGTTGAACGTGCTCTACGGGACCTTCGTCGCTCTGAGGGAACTACTTACCAGTTCCTTGCCCTTCAAACGGCCTCCGATGGAGTCGTTGAGAACATTTGCCTTGAGATGAAATCTAAATTGAGCCGTGTTCGCCCTCAGGCCGATGTCTATTCGATCCATTTGCAATTCTTGATTAGTACGCTGAAAAAGTATTTAAGTGATGATATCTTGTCCTTGGCTTCAGACACGAGGAGAATGCTGCTGTCAGCAAGCACTGGTGGGAAAGGAATGGGTAATGGACCAGAGGGCCTTACGGCGTTGGAGAATCTAGAGAGGCTGGGAAGAGTCTACGTCATGTGTCTGGGTGAATAATTTGGAGGTATTGGTCCAAGTTTGTTTATTCACATCAAGTACTATAGTGTAAATATCAGTTCTAATGATTTGACTTGTATGATTTTATATTATCACTCAGTGGCATTTTGGTGGAAAATGCATAACAATGTCATGAGACCCGAAGACGGTGAATAGAAGCCAGAACATCATGTGTGTGAGTCTACGTTACTTTAGGTAGTTATTACCATCGGCAGAGGTTCCACTACCGTGGGAGTCTTCATCAAATTCAAATTTCTTCTCAAGAGGGCATCTAGAGCCCGGCACTCTTGAGTAGAAGTACACTCGATCGCCCCCGAAGATGACGTCGTTGCACACACGGACTTTTCTGGTATATTCTGCATCTTGCAAGGAAATGTTCTGAAAGAAGCCCAGACCCTTCAGTTCCTCGTCCTCTAATGAAATTTCGTAAAGGAACCTTGAATATCTCCGATTGGCAGGTATTTCTTTACTTGACGGATCATGTTCATTACCCTCTATCATTTCTCTCACATGTTGCTCCCACTCCTCGTCAGTCGTTAGCTGGTATGCCACTGCTAATGTGTACGGCCCCGCTCCTTTTCCGCCTGGTCTAGCCCTCGATGGAATTGGTTGTTTGTCCGCGTTGTGAGTATCAATGATGGATTGAGGCAAAACCTGTGCCAATGTATCTTCGTAGTATGCCACCATGTATTCCAAAGATCTTTTCAGTACGGGGTGACGAGGCGTGGCTGCTGTGTATGCCTGATAGAATCGTCCTTGCCGATTGTACACTGTAGAGAAAGTTACAACATCATCCTTACTCGGAAAACTGGAAGTTGCAGCCCAATTCTTCCCCTTAATCGCCCGCAACTGAGAAAGCGGACCTGGTATCCTCGAGGATATGTTCAAAGCATCAAAATTTACTGGCTCCACAACACCAATATCAATGTCAAAGTAATGGCCTCCATACTCGTAAAGCGCAGCGGCCCGACAAACATCAGCTTTGTACTCTCCCTTCCTTTCGCGGTAAAAAGGTTTAACTAGACGAGGCTCCGTTCTCGCAATGATTCCAGTGCAGATAGAGTCCGATAGGAAGGTAACTTTGACTTCGTGTGTTCTATTCTTTTGTGGATCTATCGCCCCGCCATCAGCAGCGTCCCAATATGCTTTATACTGATTAATGGTATGTTGCACGTTCGCAGTGAGTGGATCTTCTTCGTCGAATGCAGGATCATGAATTTCTGGAGCTATGAGGTTATACTTGTAGGTGAATAATAATCGATGAGGAATCATTATTGGTGGTGGGTCAGAGGTTTGCATTGGCACATTGCCAGCAGCAGAGTTGGGTTGATCACGAGATGTGCTGATATTATCATCATGCCTATCAGTATCAGCAGCAGATTCGTCAATAGAATTAGAGTTCAGCTCCGTCAACAAAGTTGATGGTAGCTGTTTGAACACCAAGATTACTAAAACAACTGCGAGGATTCCAAACAATGTGAATGAGTAGCTGCACAGATTTCTTTTGCGGCGACCGCGCTTACTTTTGCCGGTCGAATCAGCAGATGATGACACGAGAACGAATATACCATTGCCAGTATCAGTATCATTGGTGACCTGGCGGCGGTGCATCCGGCGCATCTTTACGGGCACTGCGTGTTGGATGGTTACCAATTAAAGCTTTCGTGCCATAAGCCTTGTTACACCAACCCTTCGGGTCCACAACGGGGGTATGTAGCCTAC
>JALLAU010000924.1:0-12030 GCA_036939495.1 Thalassiosira hispida
ATAATTGACTTATCTTCTGTTTGATACGAACGAGGCAAATAATAGAAGCGTGAGAAAGATTGATGAGTTCTGTCCACGAGATTACAGCAGTCCATCCATTCTGCCGTCACGAGGGCAAAATGGCACCGAAGCTATCACCATCACCAGCCACGCCGCCACCGCGAACAAAAACAATAACAATACCATTACATACAGTCACCGCCACGTTCGATCGTCGTCGTTATACTCACAGATGCAACAAAAGATACGGTTACAATACTAGTGACGCTCTACGGTGGTTGTTTGCTCTTGTTTGTTTGATTATTTTTTGGTGGCGGTTGTATTTTGCGTTGCGCCAAATAAATGACGCGCCGGCGGGCACGGCACGGCCCTCCAAAGGAATTAGGAGGCGATGCCGGCGTTCTTCAGACGCGCTGCAGACTTGTGGTGATGTTTGTTGTGTGATTTTACTCATTTTATCAAAATTACTTAACCCTTGAGAGGTGAAGTATGTGGAATATCTGGAATTAAATCTCTGGAATACCAACTGCATCAACCGGTGTTGGTGCATCTGTAGCCCGTGGTGGTTTAACGCCCATCCTCCGCGTCGAGTTGCGGAGGTGAAGGCCAAAAGCCTTCGTTACAACTAAACACATTTCTTGTAAAATGTGTTCCCGTGGCGTGGGAGCAGTGTAGGAGTGGCCATAAAAGTGGCGCGGTTTGGGTTCACGCCACACAGCAGCTACTGTAGGGATGATGATACCAGACGGACACGTCGAGTCATGGGCTAAGTTGTACATACGCTGTGCATTTGGCTTGGGCCAACGTGCATTGCCAAACGGTGAATATGGAACAAGAGCTTGTCCAAAATAGGTCCAAATTTACCACAAGAGGGAGCCGTATTTGTCATGGATAGGTATTGAAAACTGCATTTTTTCACTTCTTACTTATCTTCGCAAGCACTTATGGGACAAGGTCTGCATACGACCACCCTAAGGAAAAAGACGAGTACAAGCGCGCAAAGGGTACCAGAAGACATGTCGAAAAGAGAGGCTTGCAACGGCGTGGGAGTCTCACTGACTACTTCAAGTATCTCGACGACCTCCAAGACAGTGTGACAGGTCAGCCTTATGGCGAACGAGGAGAAGAAGAGCAAGTTCGACGATGAGGAGAAGATGAAGAAGTATCTATGGCAATCGGAAATGACATGGGACAGGGACCGAAATAGAAATAGAAGTATTGATGAGGGACGTGCAATAGTATTAATATTGTTAACAGATCTCAAAAGAAAATTACCTCGATTACTGGTCCCGCTAACATGCCTAGTTGAGGAGCACGAAGCAATAAACTATCCGTACCAAATTGACCTTGAATTTGCCGGTGAAAACCTAATCACCGAGTACCGTGCCCTTGCTTGCACAGATGTAAATGTTGGTCGCGGGCCTTTTACATGTTTGATGTACTAAAACCTAACAGATTGCTCAATATGTTTGCTATTCTTAGAGATCCAATAGATTGTGAAAAAAATGATAAAGACATTTCTAGTTTGATAATATATTCTACGCAACAGCTCATGCTTCGAAAGTTAGTCCTCTTGCTGTAAGATCTCCCACCAACTCAGCAGCTCAAGCTTCAAAAAACGTCTGGGTAACTGGATTCAATCGTTTACAAATGGCCAATACTGTTTCTAGTTCTCTAGCTTCTGTTGTTTTATTTTCCTCTTTCTTTTTTATATCCTGAAGAGACGGGGACGTCCCCAACATTTTGCAGGGTGGTTTGCTGTCTACTCCAAACTCTTTCATCTTCGTTGGCAGCACTTCTCTCCAATTTGGGCCATACATTGCAGACAACTTCTTTATCGAAATTGTTTCAATACTATTATCATGTGTTGTGTTCCCTCTTCTAATACTATACTCGTCAAAGTTTATTGTTGTAAACTCAGCGTGACGAATGCCTCTGTTGCACAAGTAAGATGGGAAGAGATTTTAACCTTGAAGTATGTTTTGACTCCACTTTACTTTTGTTTAGGTTGTGCTCATAGCTATTGTGTTGCCCGTTGTGAAGTATCATTCTATCACCATCTACTTAGTTAAACTGAATTTGAGATACAAACATTGGCAAAGCATGAGATAGGGTTACACTACCCAGATCTAGATCACGTCAGAAATATTAAAAGCTCACCTTAATACAAAAGGGTATCCCATCCCCGCGATCAGTGATTGTCATGGTACCCGTCCGCCCAACGTATTCACCAGTCCCTCCTGTAATTATATACTGCTCAGGTTCGGGAGGTTTAGTATATCCGAAAGCCGCGAGAGTTCCTTCACCATCTACAATGACAGTTAGGAGGTCTTGCGTAATACTCCCAAAGAAACCGTTCGTACTTTCTAAATAAGTGAAACTGCCGATATACTTCCCAGCCCGTTTAGTCTCTTCAATGTCATAGAACAGTGGGTTTCCTGGTATGAGGAAACGACTACCCGTCAAATCGTCTGGGCGGGCAGGAAATCCATCAGAGAGAGGAGACACAGTTCCGTCTGCTGTAACGAAACTTGTCGTGGAAGGAGTATTTAGGTTGGGGAAGAGGGTGATATCACATTCAGGCTCTTTGCCGCTCTTTCCACTAGAAACAGTTGATTTGCCACTCTTTCCACTAGAAACAGTTGATTTGACTTCATCAGATAGGCCTATCGTCGAGGGAAAAGACATGGAAGACGAATCCTCCTCGTTCCAAGGCAAGTCCCCATCAACGTCGGCAACAAGGGCCCGTAGGCGCCCTAGCTTAAAACCCGAAGACACGGGTTGACCAGTTGTTGCTTGAAGCGCTGCAGCGACAAGAAGAGAGAGGAGGACGTTCATTGCGGCTGTCATCTTTGTTATTTGTGGCAGTGTAAGCTTGGATCAAATAATACTCTCGCGCGTGGAAGTGTGGAGATTGAAGAGATGAGCAGTAAAAGCTGAGGGAAAACTTCCCACCATCGGCGAGCAGGCTGAGTTGTACGTAGATGTAGGTACGATATCGCATCTAGGCTTGAGCCAATAGGGGGCGGGGGTGCGTACCCCCGAAAAGTAGGAACTTTGATTAGCCTCAAAAGCCTTGTTTTGGCCTGATTTGGGCAGAATACAGGCCTCAATTGGGTCATTCTGTTGGTCATTTGGGAAATATCAAGGGATAACCCTTCTCTGGCATGTAAACCATCTAGTTCCTACGTTGGAGCCCCCCAAATTATGGGGTTCATTTAAGGTTGCATAGCCCCCGAAATGGTCATTAGGCGCCCCCTATTGGCTCAAGCACCCATCCTCCGCCCTCTCCCGACAGACCCCGACGGGATCTGACGGGATGCACAAGCTTGCAGCGCAGTCTCTCTAGAAACAATACACATCGCTCAAAAAGAGAATGGTCGGAATAAAACCCCAAAAGAGGGGGTCGCTGGAAATATCTGTGAGGCTCCTCGCCCTCATCCTAGCTTTAATTTATTTGATACTCTTCATTTTGAACTTGAAGATCTTTGGAAAAATAATAATGCCAAACAGTACCACATCAGCAACAACAAGCTTCACCGTCACTGACAATGCATTTTGCAAATCGTTAACGGGAGCTCTGGCACAGGGTCCTGAAGGAAGGACAATGATTCATGCATTCGCATCAAACTTGGGACATTTCCCGTTCCTTCACAATGTACTGCTCAGTATGATTCGTAATCAAATGTCATGGAAGCCACTCGTACTCGCCATTGGTGCGGGCGTCTGCCCCATGTTGGCGAATGTAACGGAATTACAAGGCCACTATGTCTGCGTTCCCTATATAGAACGACTTTTTCACCAATTACAACGGGATGAACCTGAATCTGTTGAACAAATACAGTCCAAATTGATACCACACAACAACACGTCCGAGTCGAACAATCATCACAGATTCCACGGTATTGATAATACTTTTTATGGATGGGGTTCCGTTGAACATAAATTCCTGATAAATTCCAAACTCTACGCTCTTCGAGACATTCTGGAATGTGGACCCGATGCCTTTATTACCGATACTGATGTTGCATTCCGAAAGGATCCACGGCCATTTTTTGACATTCCGGGTCCCAATGGGGATATTGTTGCGCAGGATGATACAAATAGCAACTACGAATTGAGTATTAACTCTGGTGAGAAATTTTCTTTGCACCGCGTGGGAAAACACTGAACTCAAGTATCTCACCAATTCCCAGGATTCATGTATTGGAAAAGAACTCCACAAAATTTAGATCTCATTCTTGATATTATCACAGGTGAGTGCACATATCTCTGCCTTTGCAATGAGGTGCATCATCATTTCAAACTATTTATGAGCGATGTGATTTTAATACTCTTTCTGATTGATCCTCTGTGCGCCTGCACACTTTGAACGATTGCACAGTTCCACCTTTTTGGCACATTGATCAATCAAGGGTGAATACAAGAATGCACAACCACAGCACTCCACATACGCTTCTCGATAGATACAGCTTCCCAAATGGCAAAATGTTCCTCAACGACCTTGACAAATTAAATGACATGATTATATTCCATGCCAACTGGAACGACAAACGGGAGAAAAAACAGGAAATGTTGGAAAAAGTTGGTCTTTGGTATTTGGAGAAATCGGATTGCAGCAGTTATGTCATTGTGAAAGGGAAGGTGCATGCTAAAACAGATACATGTGCAAGAAAGGCTAGGGACAGCTGATGGAATTTTTCACCGAAACGCCAAAACAGCCACATACTTTTGCCAAAGGTTGAATATCATTTACAAGATGATTAGGCTTGCATGGGACTATTTCATGCGTACGAGTTTTATCTATGATAGTGGCTCTAGTTTCATAGCTTGAACCTATTCCTGGCCTCATTTGTACGAGATGGAGCATATACATACACGGTGCCACTGAGTGTAGGCATGCTGTGCTACAAACCATAGCATCGGGTCATAACTTCTTGTTTGCTCTTATCAACATGTGAATATGGTAATCTATCTTCGAAGTAATCATTTTTTCTTGCAGAATATCACAGTCATATTCATCAGTTCTATACGCACTGCTTTAGCGCGCACACAGTTCGCTGTTGTGTGTGAATCCGCCCAAATCAAAGTCCGAAAAGTGGTTTTCACTGGTATGAAAATCTTTCATACCAACAATAGAAACTCACGAACAAGCATATTCCAGTTGTCAGTTAGTACACGCAAGGTAAAAGTAATGGCCTAGGTCTGTGATCGACTCCGACAGAGCAAGGCGTTTTGTGTCTGAGATTTCCAAAACTAGTCTATGATCTGGTACTGGCTGGAGGAGTTGCTCCCATCCGGTGAGGACAATGGTTGGTCTCGGGCAAACGAGGGGCGGCTTTGGCGGTAATCTCCTCTGATGAGTCGCCATGCATTGTTAGAGATTGTGAAACAATTACTCTACCGTAGTAGCAACTAATGTTGCCTAAACAATTTTTCAGCTACTACTATTATTCACCATGTTATGATACATCGTTTTCATGACAACCAAGCCACATCCGAGCTGGCCCATTTCCAAACGCTAATTACCTACTCTGCTTCTATTCATCTATTGTTCAGCGACAACTGGCTTGATTCTGGTTGCCTATAATGTTGGGTCTCTCAAGACAGATTTTGTGTGTGTCTACATAGACAACCCACCATTGCGAACCCAATGTTCCACCATATCAAACGAGTACCCATTTTGAATCGACCACCAAACTTCTTGCGGGGTAAAGGGAACAGTCTCCACGCCCCCCTCAACAGCACCGCTCGAGAATAATGTGTTGCCCGCATATCCGTCTTTGATGGACCAAAACAATTCTTGGGGGGAGAGTGAATTTCCAACGCCGCTGGTACTACCCATTGCATCACTAACCACAAGACCACCATTGGTAAACATCTGATGTGCTACGTCACCGGCGTATCCATCTCGAATGGCCCACCATATCTCTTGGCCAGTGAAGGGTACCACTCCTCCAGCATTGGCATCCATGGTGGCTGGCTGGAGCATGGAAATCACTGCAATTCCATAGAGAGCCGCAATTGCAAGGTATGCGGGCTTCAATGGAGCCGTGAGTGGCGCCGTGGCGCTGCCGTCAGCAAGGGAGGCGGTGGCGAGCTGTTCGAACTCTTCCTGTCTCTTATCCCAGAATGTACTGCAGGGTGGAATAGAAACATAAGTGATCAAGGATCAGCAAGTATTGAGGTCAGTTATGATGGAAAGTGAATCAGATCTTCTCTCTCAACAAAAGATAAACTCACCTAACCTCCCTCTTCGCACCCTCACCAATCTTCTCTCGTAAATCAGCCACAACCTCGCTCACGCTCAAAACATCATTACATGTCGCACTCCCCGATAGGGTACCCGCCGCACATCCGCTCTGGATATGGACAATTTCACGTAGGTACGATTCGGCACTTTCGATGGAACACGTATCAGAGTGTGCGCATAAAGAGGCACTGTTTAGGAGTTGGGGGTACATGTCCTCGGTGGCATGGTTGGTGGATGACATATGCAGCGCGGAGGTCCGTTGAGCGGTGGTCATTGCTGGCGCAAATCCAGAGGCGGGTGCCGCGGCGGCGACGAGGCAGGTGAATGCGGATACGATTCGGGGGCTCATTTTTGTTAGATGTTTAATTCTATTGTTATGTCGTGAGCGCAGCGTTGTTAGCTATTTATGCGGGGAATTTTGTACCATGAACCATGATGATGATGGTTCATGATGGTGATGTTCGCTTTGTTCACATCACAATCCACAATAATCTTCTTTCGATCTTTGCATCTTTTTTGCCATCTCAGTAGCTTGAGCAGCTGCTTGATGTGACAAATATATTAAATTCCTACGTAGAGAGACGAAAATCTGTGTCATCGCTGAAATCGCTGATGTGTCAGCAGACTTTTGTGGAAGAATTCGACAATCACAGCGGGTCATCTCACGACTACAACACTGCTTACGTCTGTCCGCCTACCCCTAATTTTGTCATGTCTGTCATCGTAAGTCTCCAGTCCCGTATTTCCTTTTCTCAAGTCACGAGTCGACTCTACAAGGCGAATATCAAAGACAATGAAACAAAAATCCGCCGACCCCGCCGCCAACGCCAACGCCAACTACATCCATCCAACGAGCCCTGCATTGCTACCTATTATTCTCTCTCGACAACACAGAGTCATTTACGGCCAGCATCTCGTCGAATATTCATAATTGTCAAATATGGTAAGTATCTGGCGTCGGTAGGGGGGCCATGATCTGCCATGATATTATTATTTACCATTTTCAATCCCATCTTGTGCTCACTTTCTCGCCGTCTCTATCCTCTCTCAAATATGACAATAACACAGCCATCAGGCAAGGGATCCAAACTATTGCGGTACATCGAGCACCGTCTTCGAATTTCCCTCGTTGACGGTCGTACCATCGTGGGCACTTTTTTAGCGTTCGATAAGCACTTGAATCTAGTATTGGTTGACGCCGAGGAATTCCGCACGTTGAATAAAAACCGCGCTGCCATCTTGGAGGAACGTGTCGAAAAACGTTCGCTGGGGTTAATTATACTAAGGGGAGAAAATGTAGTGAGTATGGCCGTTGAAGGGCCTCCTCCACCTAGTGCGAAGGGACGCGTGGCCGCCGGTGGCCCGGGGATGGCACGGGGCGTTGGACGGGGGAGTTTGCCACCCCCTGGTCCTGGGGGAATGCATCCCCCGCCGGGTGGGGCGCCTATGGGATTGGGTGCCGCTCCAGTGCACGGTGTGGGAGGTATGGCGCCGCCAGGAATGGGCATGCCACCCCCTCCGATGGGACGGGGTATGCCTCCTATGGGGATGGGGAGAGGTGGGGGGTATTGAGCAGTTTATCGGGATATATTATTCAGAGATTTTGAGTGCGGAACTGCCCTCATTCTATCTGGGAGAATCATGGGGAATTAGGAGTGATTGAGATTTTGACACGGCTCCATCCATCAATTTAGCATGCATAGATTTTTGGGGTGTCATGAATTGACACGCCAATGAAAAAATCCACAGTAAGTATAACGAGTGAGTATTATTGAAAGTCAGCCACAAAAATGGCAAAACATTGAGGTAGGTAAAAGGTATAGTAGACTTGAAATCGGCAAGAGCGGCAATACATTCCATTTTATTGCTGAACTTCTTGTTGTGAAGATGTGATGTTGATTGTACCCACCACATAATGACACGCTCTGTTGGACGCAGATGTGAATGCAAGGAGTGAGCTGACAACAACCCCAGAAGAATCTTAAAAGGGCTGAGGCCACATGCATTGGTTGAGCAATATAGAGTCGAGCCCAACATGTAAATGGGGTGTTGATTCATATCTTTCTCTTTTAAAGATGAACAATTGCATTGAAATATTCAGTTGCAGATATGATATACCACATTCTGATAGCACACTTCATTAGCTGAAGCACATTGTTGATGGCCACTGACTATCAAACAAGTGAGGCTACAAAACACAAAGCGGAACTCTTCAAGCTGTCAAATTGTTTCCACACGCATCTTATCGTGTTTTGCATCTCTCAACGATGAACAATAGTCTAAAAATCTGTCGATATCAGGCAGATAACAGTGGTATCCTCCTCCCCTCACAACCTCCATGCACAACTCATGCCCTTTACCCCCAATGACAATTGTTCGTGTAGCCCATGATTGCACGTCTGCAGTTACCGAGAATGGCACATTCTTATCCACAGATCCAATGATCAGTAGCGTTGGTATTTCATGTTCATTGATTTTCAGTGACTCTCCCGCTTCCTTCATGCTTTTATCATCCGCCCAAAAGCTTAACTGCTTTTCCAAAATGAATGCTGACTTTGCTGGATCGTGGTAAGTTGAGTAGCCGTCTGATTGGGCACTGCCCGAGATGGATGATTTAAGGTAAGCCGCTCTTTTGGAGGGATCGGCTACAGGACATATTGGGATGCAGAAAGATATTTTTGAGGGTCCGAGACTTTTTGTTAAAGTGAGTGCAAAGAACCCTCCCTAATGACAATTTAGCAACATAGATAATTAATGCGAAATGAGATTTTTTGCCCATGAACCTGAATCATACCCAACAGTCATTGTAATTACTCACACTGCTTGACCCAACCAATCCAAAAGGAAAATCCTTCCACTTCTCCCTAGAAAAATCAACTATATCCCTCAAATCTTTCATTGTAATATTGGTCTTATGAGGCGCCTCCTCTCCATTGCGAAAGCTCGCCGTCACCACCGCCAATCCCAACTTGGCCAATCCATGTGCTATTGTGGGATGAGAGTGGCAATCTCCAAAGGAAAATATTCCGCCGTGTATGAAAAAGATGGATGCTCTTATTGGTGTGTTTTTTGGCGGTAAATATATGTTGATGGGTATTCTGAAGTCATCGTCTTTGATCGAGCTGGGAATTGTTATTTCTTCATTGGTTACGTCAACATTATTGTCAGAGGTTGGCGATTTTGACGGTGAATCCTTTCCTTCATCTTTTGGAGTGTTTAAAATGTCTTTACTCTTGCTTGAGCTTTTGCAATTACCCATCTTTTTTGAGATTGTTAGTCTTCTCTTGTGATAGTTATGATTCTCTTTTTTTGCAAAAGATGAACTTTTATCTGCCGTGACTGCCACCCGATCAGTCTGCCAGGGAGATGCCAACAATAACAGCGCAGATGGGTGGTCTTGGTGGCGTGGGTGGTGACGGACAACTAACGGGGATGATAAAGAAGTGGGAAGGATTGAGGGAGTTAGACGAGACGAGATGAGAGAGATCTCAGATGTTTCAGATTCCGGCTCGCCGACTTTACGCACCCTTTAAATGGCCCTATTGTATGAGTACCGCACCCGTTAGTGGTTCATCTGGGGAACGGTATCCTAGGATAGAAGTAGTTATCAATAATTCTGTCCTAGGACTGGCCCCCAGTGAACCAACTTGCTGGCTCAATTGTGCAAAGGTATCTTAGGTGTGACAGGAAAATACTAGCTTTCCTCTAGCTTGCCAAATTTGTGCAAAAAAATCCGACCTGGAAATGAGATTGAGCCCTCCAAGATCAAACGTCTGCATAGCCGCCGCACAAAACACCCACCTCACATTGATGGTGAGGTCGTCCCCAATAACGTCGGCGGAACAGCCTCTGCGGATAAGCCGACTTGGACTTAAGCTGCCAAGAGCATGGTCGACAGGCCTGGCCCATCAGCGCCGGGTGTGAGCATGCGCATCAATGTCGGCCGACCATCCATTTCGCTGCATTGATGTGCAGGTTTTCATCATTGACGATGAGCCTGGATCCAGCTTCAGGTTGAGCCCCATGTAGGAATAGTACAAAATCTACATCCTCAAATTCAGACAGCAAACAACTCTTACAATTCAATGCTATTATCTTCATCACTACAAGCCCTCCTTGCCGCCTCTCCATATCCACAATGGAGCCCTCTTTGTCAAGCCACGTCCCTACTACCCCTACTTCGGCCATACCACGCAATGTTGTCGGCATTCGTCGCACTAACCTCCGTAAAGTAAGATTCGATTTTGATACTCCTACTTCATCATCACCATTATCCAATCAACCAGGTGTTGCCGCCAGGTGTTGCCGCTTCTGCCCGTGGGCGAGGACGACGAGGATGACACGACAACGTGGGCGAGGACAACGAAGACGACACAGACGTCCACTTGGACGAGGACGATTCGACTGCAACAATCACATGCAACAATCAACAATCACATGCAACAATCAACAATCACATGCAACAATCATATCATGACGGCTTGAGGACGAGCGCGGGCACGAGGGAGACACAAATAGCGAGGGCACAAGTACAGGGAATAGAGAGGGCACAATGACGAGGGATGAGCTCATCTCCTATGACGACAAATTCATTCAACAATCAAATCGCGACAGCACGAGGGCGAGTGCGGGCGAGGATGAGGATCAGGATAAGGTTGAATGGGAAACTGACTGTGAGAGAATATTACATAGGTATTGTACCATGTCCTCGTGGCTCATTGTCCTGTGTACCCTTGCTGCTGCGTTAATTTTCCATCTGTCCTCCTCGTCCTCGCCCTCGCCCTCGAGTCCGTCTCTATTTGATTGTTATATTTTCTTGCCTCCGGCCTTCATCCATTTGAATTCGTTGCATTCTCCATTCGTCCTCGTGTCCTCATCCATTTCCCTTCCGTCCTCGTCAGTTTCCCATTCAACCTCATCCTCGTCCTCGCCCGCACTCGTCCTCGTGCCGTCCCGTCGCGATTTGATTGTTGAATGAATTTGACGTCATAGGAGATGAGCTCATCCCTCGTCATTGTGCCCTTTCTATTCCCTGTACTTGTGCCCTCGCTATTTGCGTCTCCCTTGTGCCCGCGCTCGTCCTCAAGCCGTCGTGATTTGATTGTTGCGTGTGATTGTTGATTGTACTCGTCCAAGTGGACGTCCGTGTCGTCCTCGTTGTCCTCGCCCACGTTGTTGTGTCATCCTCGTCGTCGCCCACGGGCAGAAGCGGCAACACCTGGTTGATTGGATAATGATGATGATGAAGTAGGAGTATCAAAATCGAATCTTACTTCACGGAGGTTAGTGGGACGAATGCCGACGACATTGCGTGGTATGGCCGCATCAGGGGTAGTAGTAGTAGGGACGTGGCTTGACGAAGAGGCAGCGAAGAGGGCTCCATTGTGGATATGGAGAGGCGTCAAGGAGGGCTCGTAGTGATGAAGAGAATAGCAGAATGGGAAGAGTTGTTTGCTGTCTGAATTTGAGGATGTAGATTTTGTACTATTCCTACGTGGGGCTCAACCTGAAGCCTGGATTCAGGCTCATCGTCAATGATGAAAACCTGCACATCAATGCGGCGAAATGGGTGGTCGGCCGATAATGATGCGCACGCCCACACCCGGCGCTGATGGGCCAGGCCTGTTGACCATGCTCTTGTCAGCTTAAGTCCAAGTCGGCTTAGCCGCAGAGGCTGTTCCGCCGACGTTATTGGGGACGACCTCATCATCACTGGGAAGGTGGTGTTTTGTGCGGCGGCTATGCAGACGTTTGATCTTGGAGGGCTCAATCTCATT
>JALLAU010000925.1:0-12051 GCA_036939495.1 Thalassiosira hispida
GATTTTCACCGGATTGTTGTTTACTGTACAGGATTCTCTGGGGTTAAGATAGCCTAGTTTTGCCTTCCCGCCAAAACTGCTATCGTACCCCAGCACGACGGGGTGTCTACGATAGTAGATATCGTACGATATCGTATTAGATATTGATAGAGAGATATTTCTAGACTTTGTTTATTTGAGACACTCTATTGAATGAATTCTAAATAACAAACATGAATAATTGTTGGGAATATACTCTCAACAAAAACAGCAACAACAGTGGTGGTGGTGGATCAGCTGCAGCAGCAGCGGCGGCAATGGCAGCAGCCATGCTCGAACAATCCTCGTCCGCGAATGGTAGTGGTATGAATTTGAACGCCTTTCAAAACTTTGCAATAGCCAATCCAAACAACAACAACAACAACAACAACAGCAACAGCAACAATGGCGGTATGGATCTCAATGCCCTTTTAACTAACAATGGCCTTGGTTTCAATACTACTACTACTAATAATAATACGGAATTGTTGGCTCACGTCAACAGAGGCAGAGGAGGAAGCAGTGCGCCGAATTATAGTCACAATAGTCGAGTAGGAGGAGGAGGAGGACATCAACAGCAACAGCAACATCAACAAACTGCCACTGCTGCTACTACTGCAAAGGCTACTTCCAGCAATATTGCAAATAGGATGAGCAGTGTAAGCGGTAGTAGTAGTAGTACGTGTATACAGCCACAACAACAACAATCAGAGAAACACATTGTTTTGGAGGATGTAAGGGAGGTTGCCAAGGAACGATGGCTTACGGTACGTTTATATATGAATTGTATTCTTCTTCCAGGATGGGTGGGGGATAGTATTATTATACCTATGAGAGGAGGGGGGGGGGAGATGTGTCGCTCTTCCTCTCGTACCTCCTAGCGAAGTTTGTTGTTGTTTTGGTATCATTCGCTGAGATGGGAGAATGATGATGATGGTGTGTGTGTGTGTGGGTGTGTTGCAGCTCTCTATAGAGGGTTTGGCATGGGTCTATTATGGGGGGTATTATTTATCATGTATTATATGCATCTTTGAAGAAAGACAGCTCGCACACACCTCTTGGCTTGGATCGAACCAAAGTACTATTTGGTTATGTAGTGTGTTTGTGTTTATTTTGTTTAATATACATCAATCCAATATCTTTCCTCACGAGGGGGGGCTTGTGTGTGTGTGTGTGTGTGTCAGCATCCTTTGATACATCGTATTTTGCCTAAGGATCCCTCTTTGTTGTATTGTCTAGTGGACATTGGATGATGATGTATGAATGTGTCATCTTTTTTGGACAACCTCTCGCGTCCTTCCTAGTTTTTTTGCATTAACTTTTCACACAAGCCGTTTTTATCTCATACGACTTTTGCTGTTGCTCTTGTGTATTCCCGCCCATCATCCATCCATCCAACCATCCATACACAATCCATCTTGACAGCCAACCGAACTAGAAGCACTCCTTGAGCTACAAACCACACCCCCACTTTTAATTATACCTACCAAACCCTCGTCGCCACCCCCCAGTGGCACCTTGCTGTTGTATAATCGAAGTAGTACAAGTGATTATAAGGATGATAGACATGTTTGGATTAAGAAACGTAATAGCAAGAAGGTACGCCCGTTTTTGTTTGAAAAAGTTTTGAAAGGTAGTTGGCGTTTTTTGAAGGATACCTCTCTTTGTATTCTTGTACGGTTGCTGTTGCTTGAAGGTGTGCCGCATAACTCTCGGTATCCTTTCTTTCCTCGCACCCACACCCCCTCTCATCTCTCAACTACGTTCCCCTTAACCCTTCTTATTATTTTCAATAACAACACAAATAGGTACGAGAAGATCACGTAAAGCTACGCATCGGCGGCAAAAAGCGTATAGCAGGATGCTACGTCCACGGCCTCGAACAACCAACCTTCAAACGACGTGCGTACCATTTATTAGATTACAAAACTGGCAAGACTGCCGTCCGACCACGTATTGCGGGTGTCAAGAAACAGCAAGATGGCGATGTCAGCGGCTGTGTAGGGGGCGAGGATGAGGCACCGCCGTCATTGATATTGATACACTATTTGGATACTGCAGAGGCTAGCACCAGAGCGGCACGGGATGCGAACATGAAGTTTGATCGGGATAATAGTTCTACTACTGCTACTGTCCACAACAATGCTGCTGCCAATGCCAACTATAATAATGGTGGTAATGGTGGCGCTAAAGGAGGGAACAGTACGAAAAAGAGGAATGCTAGCAGCAGCAAATGTGCTAGTGGAAATGGAGGAAGGCGCAAGCAGCGACGTAGTGAGCTGTTGGATTCTAACATTGGCAGTGGCTCTGTCAATAATAACCACCTGGGAGGGAATGGAAACAATGGCAACAACAATATCAACATGGCCAATGATAACAACAACAACAGCAACAATGATCGACGTCCAACCATTAGTCCCGAGGCGGTTTTGGCACCCGCCCCTCTTCCACCTCTCGTAGCCCCCACTGCAACTGCGACTGTTGTTCCGGCTGTCCCCCATCCGCCTTCTTTGGCTGCTAATAACAATGGCGGAAGTGGAGTTGCTGCTGCATCTGTGCAAGGTCCAAGTCCCAACCTCAACAACAACAATGTCAATATCAACAACGGAAGCAGTCTGCCCAATATTCTGCCAGCCAACGTTTCCGCACAGCTACAACAACTCCAATCCACGGCCTTACTATTAAATCAACAGCAGAATCAACTGCAGCAGAATTTGGCGTTGATTCCATTATTGCAGCAGATTGTTAGTAATGCTCCCAATTCCTCTAACAATGGCGCCAATGGCGGCAACAATAATTCCAATGGGGGTAACAATTTGAATTCCAACAACAGTAACAACAACTGCAATTCCAATTCCAACGCAGCAGCCTCAGCGGGCATACAACAAATACTTGAAACTCTCCAGAATCAAGCATCCAATGTAGCGGGGATGCAACAACAAATGGCGGAACGTCAATCTAAATTGAGTTTGAGTTTATTGTTGGGACAGGCAAATAATAATGCGGCGCAGCAGCAAGGTCAATTATTGCAACTGGGGAATGTGAATAATGTGAATGCGAATGCGACGAATGCTGCAAATTCGAATGGAAAGATGGATCAGCAGGCGTTACAACAGCAGCAGCAAAGGAAGAGGAATAGCCATAGGGTTATTGGTGGCCAGCAAATACCAGTGGATTTGGTGACATCACAGGGGAATCATCAGGTAAGAGGGAATCAGGGTCAGTTAGCGCAGAGTCAAGGTGATCAACTAGCGCAGCAATTGAGTCAGTTGGGACAATCGCAGCAACAACAGCAGGGACATCAGAATAATCAGAATGCTCGTCTACTGCAGCTCTTTCCACAGCAGGCCGCCGCCGCCCAGCAACAAGCGCAACAACAATCTTCTCAGCTATCACAGCAACAACTATCACAGCAGCAATCTCAATCTTCGCAAGGTCAACAACTCCAAGGTCAGCTACAGAACAAGCCACATCAACATGGAGGATCATCCAATAGTACGCCACAGCATCAATTGCAGAATGGGTTGGCAGCTTTGAGTAGCATGTTGAATAACAACAACAATGGCAATGGTGGGTCGTTATTGGGGCAGGGAAATCAGTCAGCAGCGAATCTACTCTCGCAGCATCAGATGCAGGGACAGCCAGCGGCGGTACAGCAATTTTTGAATAGTTTGCCTTCCTCCAATGACAATAACGCCAATCTGGGTGGAGGACCAAATATGGGCAACCTGATGAGTGGGATGCACAATAATGGACAACAGCATGCATTGAATAATTTCAATTTCAATGGTATGAATCTGAATGGTATGGATTTGAACACTCTGAGCAACTTGTTTAATTCCCAGCAGCAGCAGCAGCAGAATCAACAACAGCAGAATGGATTGCAGTCTCAGCAGCAGAGTTTGGTTCAGCAAATGTTACAGCATGTTGCCGCCCAGTCTCAACAAGTCCAGTCTCAGCAAGGTCAGCTTAATGGTCAAGGTGGGCAGCCGCAGCAGCAAGGCCAAGTGCAACAGCGGCAGCAGGGTCAGATGAACCAACAACATCATCCGACTCAGAATCAAAGCCAGTTGGCATCATCATCGCCAATGAGGCAACAGCATCAGCAGCAGCATGACGAGTCGTCAGCAAGGCGACATCATCAGTCCTCGTCGCAACAGAAGCATCAGCAGCCTCCGGCGCAACAACCGGCGCAGCAACCGTCTCAAACGCCCCCAAACAGTAGCTATCATCCAAACAATAACAGCTACAACAGCCATCAAGAAGAAAATGCCATCAATAGTGCTCCCGCCACCTCCAACAAGTTGTCAGACAAGGATAATAACGAGTCGTCTTCCTCGAACGACAATAAGGATGAATCACTCGATGTACTATGGAAAATGATTAATGAAGATAGAGATACGAAACATGAGGATACCATGAGTTTATTGGGGGATCCGGAGGATCAAGATGATACCATGAGTTTATTACCGGATTTGGATCAGGATGGTTGTTTGGACGAGTTGTAAGTTGTATTGTCAGTTATTTTGATTAGATGCCTCGCAATTGAATGTGTGTGTGTGTGTGTGTATTTCATGAATTTGTCAGGAGAGAGACATCATGTTTTAATAGAAATTTGGCTCCCATACTAATTCCTACGCACACTGTTTCAAATGAAATGGCGTGGATCTAAAATCTTGTTTTTTTCACTTGAATCGTGTTTGGCTCACCACATTGTTTTTGTATCTCTCTCGTCAACATTTTATATGCATAACATATAGATGGACCACGGAAGAGATTGATAACATTGTTACCAAGAATTTGACTGAGAATAATAATAATGAGGCTGGTGATAATAATACCAACAACAGCTGGGAAGAGAATGAGCAGCGACGACAGCAAGATGTTAGTGTTGGTGCTGGTGCGGAAACTCAAGACAACGCCAAGAATATCCAACAAGACTACTCAAACAATAATAGCCAACAAGACTACTCGTCGACGTATCATGGTTCTTCTGCTGTCGACCAGCAGCAAGGTTATTCCCGCTATAATGACGACGCTGGTTCTGGAAACAATGGCCAACAAGACTACGCTGCAGCTCGAACTCCAGCAGCGGCAGCACACCAAGAAGCCAGTACGCCTCCAGCAGTAGCGCCATTTGTCGAGAGTAGATTTTCCTCCCGTCCTCCTGTTGCTGCGATTGACACATCCAACAACAATAGTGGCAACTATCACTCTCAACATACTGGCACTGGTAGCATCAACACTCCAACCACGAAGCAAGGCACTACTCCTCGGCCACTACAAGCCCAGCTCGAACATTTGCAGCGTCAACAAGAAGAGATTTATCAACAGCAGGAAATTCTGTTGAGGCAGCAACGCGAGCAGCAGGCACAGGAAGCAAGGCAAGCAGAGCAAGATCGACAACAACAGCAGCAACAGAGTAGAATGTCGCAGTCACAGAATGGTGGCGCAGCAGCACAAAGTTCACAGAGTGGTCATCAATCTCAGTCCCGGCATCAAACAATTGGACAGGATCATGCAAGGCAGTTTATCCAGCACAACGAACAGCTTCAGCAACAGCCGCACCGTAGTAACAATCAAGGTCGTCAAGGTAACAACTTGATAATGCAGCGGTATCAACAACATCAAGGTCAGCACACACACCACTCCAACATGATCACGCCCAAGGCTTCCAACGTCCCTATGAATCATGTCCAAACCCGACAGTCCTCCTCATCACAGCAACAACAGCAGTTGCCGCCAGCCATGCCATTGAATGACAGCCATCGAAAATCGTCCAACAATCATGATGAACAACATGAGCAGTCACACAACTTTGATCAAACTCAAGATACTTCAAACAACGACGGAGGTGACGACAACGGCAGCAATGTCAATAATGATGGTGGAGAGAATAACAAGGATGAAAGTTTGGACATTTTATGGAAAATGATTAATGAAAACAAAAAGGGTGCACACAGAAGCTCTGGAGGAAATGAAGGTGAAGAGGATTTGATGGATGATGGGTTGTCACTCTGTTCTATTCGCGATCGAGGAGATTCTATTGTTGGTGGTGGAGACGACAATGGAAATGACACCATGTCATTGATTCCTGATTTGGGACAGGCAAGCTTAGATGATATGTAAGTTCTATTGTTCGTACCTCCTTCACTTTGGTTTGAACCTCGGGGGGCGGGGGCAGTGTAGTGGGACTCTCAGCGAAGGCAGGCACCACTTTGAACACTCCCCATTTCCCAATACCAAACGCTAACAAAAGAATGAGAAAATTGTGCCAACCCACTGGCTACGCGAATCAAATCAGCTCTACCAGAGTGCATGAAATTGGACCTTTTGCTCAAATCAGCTCTACCAGAGTCCATGAATTGGACCTTTTGCAAATTATCTTTGATGTACCGATGATTGGTTACCTCTAACTTTATTGTTAAACATTTTTCAACATCAATCTACAAACAGGTGGGACACTAACAACGAGAATAATCTCGACAAGAAGGCCAAGAACTTTTCCAAATTTCAGAAATTTGCAGCGGCTGTGGACGTTGCCATGGAACCACATGTTAATTATACCACTGTCGAAGAAGGAGGCGTTGACTATCATGGCGGTGATGTTCAAGCTCAATATGACCAACACGATTATCATCATCCGCAGAAATCGCATCATCAGCAGGATCAACAGCAGCATTCTCATTCTCCCCAAGTAGAGCACCGAAGAAGGTCATGCCAGCCAACCATGCAATCTCAATATTCCCAGCAGGATAGTAGTCAAGGACTTGTGCCTCAGCAAGATCAACAGTCTGAACAGCATCGTCGACAGCTTAGTGGTCACATGCCACAAGAACAAGAACAACATCGTAATAGTACTTCAGCAGCGGCTGCAGCAGGCGGTGGCAAACAAGAAGATGCTGCAAGCATGTTCATGCAATTCCAAACGAATCCCAATCCATCGGTAGCATCTTCAGTGGCTGGATCGAGCAGTAGGAGTGCCGAGGAGATTAGTGAGTTTGATGCAGCGTTTAATGCCATCATGGGCGGAGCTGGCAGTAATGATGGCAATGATGAATAGTATTTTATTTTCAGCTGTTGGGCAATATGCATGTACTCTTAGTAATGTGGTGTGTGCGTATGTGAATGTGTATTTATCCTGTGCTTCCACGTTATGCCGTGCAAACCTTTGTAATGGAAGTAATGATTTGATTGTGATTGTGTGGATACAATATCTACATACCATTGCTCACCTACATAGAGTACATTCCTACCTATTTCCAAAGGCAAATGACAGCAATAGACTGCAAATTGTACATTGACGAATATATCTTGAGAGAATTTAAGGGCCGAGACTCCAATCGGCACAATGATCGATGGCTGCGAAGACGGCTGCGAGCTTGGCTGGCTCGACGGAGCAGACGAGGGCACCCCAATCGGCACAACTGATGGGTTGATCGATGGCTGCGAAGACGGCTGCGAACTTGACTGGCAACCCATCGAACACCACCAACCCCACACCCACAGCAACCTCATAAATGCCAACACCCACCACACCCCCCAACTCATCCTACCAACCATTAGCGGCGGGTCTACCCCTGCTACCCAAATCATCACTCAGCTAGCGAAGAGTAGAATAAAAATGGGTGGAAGGAGCGACAATGCGGCTGCCGCAACGCAGGAGCAGCAGCTTGTGCAATCAGGCGGTTGTGATCACGGCTTCTCACCGGACCAGCTTCCCGTGCAAAGCCATAAGGATTGTCAAAACTTGGAATCATTCCACCACACACTTGAGAACATGCTCCCTGAAATTTCACGTGGCGGCAATAAGAATGGCACCTTCTCATCTCTATGAGACCGAACGAGCGGCGAAAGCTGTACATGCCTCCTCCCAGTATGACGAAGCCGCACACGAGAAGAAGTTCCCAGAAATCGTGAACCATAACCGAGAGTTTGTAGAGAAATATGTTTGTCTAACAGGCCAAGGAAGTACATTCTTTCCGTAGCTTGCAGACTGATAAATCCTGCCTTGATGTCCTCAGCGACAGATACATGGTGCATGCTGTTGGTGGGTGGGGCCGATGCCTATCATAAAGTAAATTCTATTGTTATTAGTTTTGCAGGAGTGTTGATGGCACTTTCACTCTCATTATTTGAATCATGCGGATACCCCGAATTGTGGTTGATACGCTTGAATCATCAGCGGCCCTGCCGGAAAACTCTGCCGCTGGGATTTGGAAAGACACGATGCATGTTCATTGGTGTTGTTCTTTTATTGCTAGTGAGCACCTGAGGTAGAACAGTTTGCCATTGTCCATTGTCATTGGTCATTAAAGCTTGGCGCCAAAAACGTTGGGATCCCCCCCCCCCTAAACTTTCCCAAAATAATCACCCTGACGAAGTTAATTCGAAAGAATAAAGCAACACTACTGAGTTAGGTTCACCAGTTTGCAAGGTTGTGACCAATCGTTGGTTAAGTTCGTAGCCAAAGCAAATACCGTGCAATTGTTTGGATAAAATAATGTGTGAGTTAATGAAATCTCAGCCCAAAATGGGATTGTGTACTCATGGCAGTGTGCGAAAAAAAGATCCAAGCTACTGATATGCAGGGGGGGTGTCAGGCAGTTCAATACTGTTCAGAAGCGTGCCATTTGGCGAATTGACCCGCATAAAGATGATTGCAATATGTGGAATAAAAAAAGAAGGAGCTATCAGCCATGGGCGACCTAGGTACTCAATTGGAAGACGCAAGAAGGGATCTATTTCTTTGGATAGAGCAAAATATAGCATATTGCCTGCTATAAAGTCATGTTAATTTACGATGCTGAGAACAGAAGCTCGTGTCCATAAAATCTCATTTCAAACTACTTGTACCGCAAAAATTGCACATTCCCACACATATCTGTCGTATGCAGAACTGCTATTTCCCCGGGCCTAAGTGGTCTCCAGCATCCCTAGATAATCATAAAAATGCAACGTCTCCATGTCAACAAATACACACACATAGAACTCGTATTGCACCCAATCAAGCAGAAGTAGCCAAAGCAACGGGAGAGGCGGGGAGTTGAGCAGGGGCAATCTCGGCATCCTTCTTCCCGGTCTTCTTCTTGGCCGGTGCCTTTGCTTTTTTGGCAGGTGCCTTCTTCGCCGCAGGTGCTTTCTTGGTAGCTTTAGGTTCGGCCGCCGATTTGACAGGTGCCTTCTTCGCCGCAGGTGCTTTCTTGGTAGCCTTTGGTTCGGCCGCCGATTTGGCAGGCGCCTTCTTCGCCGCAGGTGCTTTCTTGGTAGCTTTAGGTTCGGCCGGAGATTTGGCAGGTGCCTTCTTCGCCGCAGGTGCTTTCTCGGTAGCCTTTGGTTCGTCGGCCGGTTTGGCAGGTGCCTTCTTCGCCGCAGGTGCTTTCTTGGTAGCTGGCTTTTTGGGCCTGTAGAGGGTAGAGAGCGAGTGAAAGAGTGAAAGGATGATGCATTCAGATAAGGGTGAGAGAAGTTGGCTCTGATGGCATCATACTATTTAGCCATATCACAATGTTGTGTGGAAGCCAGACATCACGCCAGGAAATACAAGTAATCCAGAGTAATCTGTGTGTGATCAAATTGCCTTCTCTCCCTCACAACTTCATGTTGTCCTAACCCTAATCTCTTCTCTCCTCCACACGTCTGCTATCGATCATTGTAATTAGTAACCCCCCTCCCCTTATCTATTCCTCCTACCAAAGCACGATAACCAAAATGAACACACTCACGCAGCAGCCTCCTTAGGCTTTGGAGGAGCAGATTTGGTCCTAGCAGATTTGCGAGCTGGTGCAGTCACTTCCTTTTTCTTTCGGGCATTGGCAGCCTTTGTTGCCTTGGGAGCCTCGGTGGCTGGTGCCGCTGCTGCTACGGGTGCGTCTTCTGCCATGATGTTGTATTGTTGTTGTTTGTTTGGTTTGTTATTGTCGATTCAAAATGAACTATGAAGATGAGCGAAGGATGAGCGCTGGTTTTTCATGGATTGTTACGCAGAGTGGCTGCCAATATTTGGATCCAAGGGCCGTTGGTCGACTTTGCCTCTTGCTGACCGGAGCGAGAATAATACTCCGACCAAAAACCTGAAGGCCTGAATTCTTTTGAATGATTGTGATGAAGAGATTCCAGAAGTGAGATTCCAGGAGCAAGTGAAAGTAGATTCAGATAATTACTTCACATAAAATAACCGTACCTAGAGTTATACACATATCACGATGTATGTGATTTCTTTCTTAGTTTATTAGGGAAGTAGCCCCTTAAAGGGCAACTACAGGTGGAATAATAATATCTGCATGGGTGAAGCCAGGTGGCGGTGGTACTAAAGGCAGGCGGGGAGGCTCGTCCCCCATCTTACGGGTAGCATTGCGTAGGTGTAAGGAGTACGCTTTGGTGATAACAAGACCCATCTGTTGTAGAGACAATCCAATGAGTTTATGCAACAACCTGGATTCCAGCAACAACCTCAGGGGGGAGATGTTACCAACCCTCCACCAGACCCTCAGTAGAATGATGCTGGGGCGGATGCCAATCACCAGCAAGATGCTCCCCCACCCGCAGAACACAACCCCACCCCACCCCACATGCTCCCCCACCTCAGAATCAACACAATAATTACACCCCCCCCACATGATAGTGAGGAGCAGGATGATAATGATCCCAATAATATCCCTGAGCCGGAGATGGATGAGTATGGCCTGCCCATGGCACGTGACCGCGCAACAGATGCAGACGAGAGATACTCCACTGCAAATTTGCAATAGTTGACGACATCTCCTTTGCACAATGCGCAGGGTTCGAGGGGGGATCTTTCAATGAGACCCAACATGTTTGGAGGGACTTACAGGTTCAGTGGGCTGGAGCCTTCAGCGAGGCACTGCATGCCGTCATGGATGCTCTTCGTATGCCCCGCCCACTTGAACGGCGCCGTGCCTTGCTCTTTGCTCTTGGAACGTACTTTGAAGTGGAAGTTCTTACTCCCGGCACTACTGACCAGAAAGCCACCATCAAACCAATCATCCAGCAGCGACTCAACCAATATGATGCCGGTGATCTCCGTGGCTTAATATCAGACTACAAAGCTGATGTGATTTTAGCTAAGGCTGTGCAAAGAGATGATAATAGATCAGACGCAGATATTGATGTGGTGCAGATTCCGAAGGCAGCCGACCTACTCGCTCGATGTCAATGTGGTAGAGCAAGAAATCACCTGCAATCCAATTGTCTTGGAGACCACACCGAGGAATCAATCGTTGCTCAAATGAAACGAAAGCATCAGGTGCATAAACAAGCAATCACTCCTCTGTCAGATGATGAAATATGAAATGCAAGTTCCTCATAAAGGCATTGATAGAGAGGTACTTGAAAGGGAGACTGCCAGGTTGAAACATAATGCCGTGGATATCATCGGTGGTGCTGAGCGGCGCCTCATTGCTAGAACACATTTTGGCGAGGGGCTCCAATCAACCTACAATACCATTCCCAAGCCAGTTTGTTAGAGGAGGCATCTCTATCACTGGCTTCTGCCTTTGGGGTTCAAGCCGTTTGGATGCAGCTCCTTAATGTGGCATCATCCAGGGTGATATCAACAATGGATATAATGAAGTGGCAAGAGAGGGAGTTTTGGCATCTATCCAAGAGTCAGAGAAATTAGATGACACCCTTGCTTTCAGCCACGCCCTACTCCTACCAGAAGTGTATGTGTGTATGGACAATGTTGGCACTTCATTAATCACTGCACACCATTCAAAAACGCTGCTGGTGTACATCGGGAGCAATTGAGAGTGGATGGTGCTTCTCTATTGTCAGGGATGTTTTTTCCTAGCTGGACCAATCTGGAGAGGTTGGCTACGTAGGACGAACTCTAGTATCGAAAATATTTGATTCGACTCATACCGTCATATCTCAGTTATTTGCTCTCTCTTTTTTCTTCGAACTGCCCGCATCTCGCATCTCCCGCCACCCGCCAGCGAACCCCGATCCGATCACCGATCGCTTGACCACGAAAAGAAAAACAACCATGGCGGTCAATGTTGGGTAGCCGCC
>JALLAU010000926.1:0-12027 GCA_036939495.1 Thalassiosira hispida
TAGTAATATCGGATTTCAAGTATGCAATTCACCTACTCCTAATTCATAACACCAAGACGAAAGAGAGCAGGATAAGACGATGGCGAACGGGACATGGCCTCGTCCGCGCCGCCTGCATGTGGCCGCGGCTTTGCACACAAACAACCTTCCATCCGCCTGCATGCTGTATGATGTGGCCGGCGACTGTGCTGAGACAACAAGCAAAAAGCAAACAACCATAAATGTGACCAAATCGCACTGCTAGAGCTTCTTCTGAGAAATGGGAAGTTCACCACCGGGATAGGCACACGCATTGAAATATTAGACGAAGGGCAGGATATAGACGAAACGATAAAATCGGTCACGCCTCGGAGAAAAACATATTATTTGACAAAAAATAATGAACAACCCAATCACCTCCTGGGACAACGACTACGCTCGTCTCGCCCGAGCCGCATCCCAGCTCCGGACCACGTCCCCCAGTCCCCCAACAGCTCCTCCCTCCAACCCAATCAACAACGACAGGGACAAGCCTCGTCCATCCAACCGGGAATCAACCGTCTCGCTTCCCAATTAAATGCATTGGAGAGCAATCTAAGTTTGAGCCCCGCGGAGGCTAGCCGCCGCAGGACTTTATTGGATGGATTGAGGGGTCAGCTTTCCTCAGATGCTGGTGGATATGGAGGGGCCGGTGGTCGGGGGGAATCGTCCACGGCAGCCGCCCTCCGCCAACAGGATGATATGATCGACGAACTCGCCGTGGGCGTGGGCCGTCTCAAGAACCAGACGAATTTAATCCACCAGGAGGCCAATTCCCACGTTAGGTTGTTGGGTGAGATGGATACTAATGTGGATTTGGCCAACCAGGGGTTGGAGGAGGAGACTATGAGGGCAAGGAGGCTGACGGAGGAGAAGAGTGTTTGGAGATTGCATTTGATTATTGTGGGGTTGAGCATATTGTTGTTTTTGCTAATTTTGATGGGACTTTCGTAGATGATTCATAGTTCATAGTTTTGGGAGTGAGAGAGTCAATGATGGTGTGTAGAGAGGGGCAAAAATTATGTGCAACGCGGAGAGGGGAGGGGGGGGGGGTCATGGATCGTCAGATGACTATAAAACAATCCAGTCACTTGAAACGGCCGCCTCTACTTTGGTGGTTGGGCCAGGGGTTGTGCCAAGAGAATCGCGCCTTCCATAGATGATGATTTGGGAATGTCCGTGACGATGTGAAGGAGTGTACAGATCAAACAAAATCCGGGGGTGTCAGAGATGAAACAATCATGCACAATTAGCAGAGAGAGTCTTCCAGTCACTTGAGATGGCTGCATGTGAAGACTAGTAGTATCATCGTCTATGTCAAACATTGGTATATATTGATATGAATTCAATTTAGAATGAGACCAATTATTGTGCTAAAACGAAGATAACAAGACTCAACGAAAATTTGACGTATATCAACGAACAGCTTGTTGTAAAAATGAAAGTGGATACTAATCCTATTATATAATATGCAATTTCTACTAGAGACACCATGACGAATAACTTGGACGTCCTTGAGCCTCCATGTGGATATTTCCCAAATAACTTCTCATCTAGCACTGCTTCCAAATTGAACCTTGCCAAGTCAACAAAGGCCAAAGTGAGCTAGTTGGGGAACTTGCTTGGCTTCAGTTTGGATCCACCTTTTCCATCTGTCAACATTCCTGGACGCGTACACACCACTTTGGTAGCTTCTAGATTTTGCTTCAGTTTATTGACACACCAACACTACACCCACCTTCTAAGTTCTATTCTTTCTATCTGCATTGATACTTATTCATTCTCTTATTTTACATCTGCATTGATACTTATTCACTCTCTTATTTTACAATACATCTTCATCTGAAAGAGTAAACACAGCCACTTCTGGTCCAGCTTCATAATTATACAAAACAAGCTCATATTCAACATCCGAGTCACCTGTGCTAATAATCTCGTAAAAAAATATCCTATTGCTCAAAAAACCAATGTAGTTCATTTCTTGAGCCATCACCTGTGCGCAATACTTTCTAGTAAGGCGAAAGCCCCCACTTGTACTGAAGGAATTATCAGACAGCAAGTCATACGAACCGGCGTATCTGTTACAGCCAGTACTACCGGATATGTCTTCAGACCCGAACGAGAGCGTAATAGGTCTCAGCGGTTGTGCCGCAGGGTTGCCATTAAAAGTTATATTCAGAGCCGTCCAACTTGTTCCATTCAGTGATAACAAATCTTGAAGCTGTCTTGTTGCTGGGGCCCTCACCGAGCTATCATAATATGAAACTTTCTCGTTTACACCATCCTGCGACATTGATAGATTGAACAAGATTAATGGTCAGTGTCCAAACTAATGGATTCGGCGTAGAGATATTTTCCCATGGCTTTGTCACTCACCGATGTTGGGTTTGCCCCTCTAAACCTACGGCCTGTAGGATGGGATTCAATGCTAACCAGTAAACGCAAAATGCAAAAATCTCAGAGGACAATAAGCTTACCCAATCAATAGCTCTCACCTGAGACGGGAGCGATCGTGAGTAGTGCAATAATACTTAAAATTGGGTTCATATTGATTCATTTATTTATGAACAGAAGAGGAAGAGCTTCAAAGCAGTTTGACATATCCAAGATCACACAAAAAAGAAGGTATTGTAGGTATAGTGGTCACACTTCGGGCGGGTTCGTGTCACACTTCTTATTGACACGAATGCAAACGAATGCCCTGTCATGCTAGTCAAGCTTAGACTTATTAGATGGTTGGCGGCAGTCGGAAACCAACCTAACCCAAATGCCTAGAGGTACTGCAGCAACTATCCCCATAGATCCATAGATACCATCACTCCCCTGCATCATCACTCATCGTCTATCTCTGCATCTATTATTCCCGCTATTTGTTTACGGTAACACGTCTATCATTGGGACCTTTCCCAAGCATCCAGTCTGATACTTCCTCTACTAGCAAATCCAATGTTTCCTCATTTCCGAATGAAGCATTCTGGAATCCACCAGTAGCCTGACTGGCTACACCTTTTACTTTCTCCGGCAGATCATCTAATCCCAGATTGAGATACACAGGCTATCAAGAGTGGTTCAACCATCATAGAAGATAGAAAGAAAATTGAGCATGCAAGGTCGTGTCTTGTATATGAGTAGCATAAAACGCAAGAAGATATGTACCATATCATCATGAGAGTCATAAATCAACTGTAACTCACTGTCAGATGTGTCCCCGGTAGATAGGAAACTGATGGTGTCTCACCCCCCTCAAAGCATTCAATAAATCTCTCGGTACTATCTAGGTCATCGTCCTCAAAACAGAACATTCTCGTCTTCTTCAACACTTCCTCATCAAACTTTGCTGTGATAATCCGATCCATTTCAGATGGAGATGGCGTGAACTCTAGTCCAACAGCCGACACAGCCATGCCAGCTAGATCGAAAAGAGTATCAAACGCCGCCGTCGAACCTCCCATCCCAAATCCAGTACCTCCAACTTCCATCTCCTTTGCAAAGGAACGCGCCATCTTGATGGTTTCTGCAAATGAAAAATTGTTACAGCTCACGAACCCTAAACCTGACAACTCTTCTCCGATACCCGTGGCTGCAACTCCGATGGAATGGAGCTTGGCACCCAAGCTGTGTCCAATCGCATATTTTGGCAAAGTTTCAGGATATCCTCTCGAATCTTCACATTCAATCACAGCTTTCTTCATCCTACTCACTGCCTTCTGTGCAATACCAAAATGGTCCAATCCAACTTCATACGGTATAGCCACAACCGCAGCATTCATCTTGACAGCAACTCTTTGTAGAAATGCAGAGTACGCAATGTGTGGGAACTGTCCTAGCACAGCACCACCCAAGAAGAAGATTACGCACGATGGAACTGCGCCTGACGTTGGCTCCAATAGGTATACAATCTCTGGAGTTGTTTCACCTTCTTCTTTCAAATCGAGAATGGCCCACTCACCAATCTTTTTATTGCCTCCATCGGCTCTTGCCAGCTCCCACTTTTTGTCTAGCTTTGCTAATGCTGTGACCAAATCTCCCCCGATGGCGTCTGCAGCCTTATCCTCTCCTTCTGAATCATTATCAACTGATTTCAACAGTACCGAGCTCAAAATATTAGCACGACTACTTGATATGCTTTTTGCTACTCTCACGTATGATGTGTCTATGTTTCCGTGACGCTGATGCGTGGTAGCAGAAGATGATGATATCGATGGGCCGACAAACGCGGCTGCAGAACCAGCCGAATAGCAAGCGTAGAAAAGGGTGAAGAGCAAGGTCATGTCAGGTAAAGGACGGCCCGATAGCAGATAATGAGGGGAAGATAGGAAGGAGGAATGAAGCCGAGGCACTCACGGTTAATACTGGGTTGTAAAGAAGCGGAAATCGAAAGAAGAGAGTGATGCAAAAACATGACGAAGAAATAAAAATGAGGAGTCAGAATCGGCGGGCAGTCTCCCGCCATTTCGGGATTTAGGATAGGTAGAATAATCGCTAAGAAGTTATGGAAACGGACGACGGACGGACAATCAGCTGTAGTATGTAAATACCCTGGGACAAAACCTGGGCAAAACTCTGTCTTGGCTAACTTGGGAGGGGGTACATCTAACCAGCGCTTATATTACACTAAAAGCATAGTTAATTTTTGTGATGGGGTAGATAAACTTTTCATTTAGGGAGAGTCAAGTTATGTAACCTCAGGGAGAGGAAGCCTCCCCGACCTCAATCCCCCCTCAATGGCAACAAATAATGCGGCATGCACCGCAAATCCAAAATTCACTCAGTACAATATCCTCTCACAAACTAAAGACAATCAACAACATCTATCCTCAACAGAAATACAACAATAAAGAATGGTCCGCACCAAAAGTCGTTTCCGGCCAGAGCCAGAACCCTCCTCATCCTCCTCCAGCGAGGAAGAGGAGGAACCGCAACAAACGGTCCAACGCGGACGGGGCAAGCAGCTCGGTAACTTTGGCGGAGGCAATTTTGGTAGGGGGAAACAATTGAGCATGGCTGCTGCTGCCCCGCCGGCGGCACCGGCAGCTGGGCGGGGGAAACAGCTTCGACAGTGAGTTTTGCATGGTGGTTGATGTTGCTGTTGTATATTTTGTTTGTGCTATGTTTGATATTGGAGCTTGAGTGATTGCATCTGTGGATGCATCTGCTGACATTTTTTTTCCAACCCGCACAAAAAATCATAATATTAACAACCAACATATATATCAATCCCATTATTTAATGTGCGCAGGCCTGATCCAGAAAGCGAGGAAGAAGAATCAAGCGAAGAATCCAGCTCGGAAGAAGAGGAAGAACAAAAAGCGCAAATCGCACCCCCGAATAGGGGCAAACAACTCCGTCCAATGGGACGGGGGAAGCAATTGCGTGCGCCCTCTCCCCAACAGAAGGAGGACGACTCGGATAGTTCCGCGAGCGATGCTGCTCCTCCGGCATATCAGCCGCCGCCGCAGGTGCAGCAGCCCGTGGCGGTATCGCGGGGGACGGGGAAGCAGTTGAATAGGGGGATGGGGAAGCAGTTGTCTCGACCGTGAGTTTATATATAGTTTTATAGTGCCTTGACATAATATCCATCCCCTATTATTCGCGTACCGCATGTTGTGTGACGGCCACATTGTAATAATTGATGCCTGACTAATTGAATCCTATTTTGGTGTTTTCGCACGTTGGTCTCTCCTCCCTCTCTTTTACAATGCACAGTGCACCACCGGTGGAGGAAGAGGAAGATAGTTCCAGTTCCAGCGAGGAAGAACCTTGGGCTGCACCTGCCCAGCGAGGGCAGGGAAAGCAGCTTCGTCCTCCCCCGTAAGTTTTTTGTTGTACATTCTAATGTTGGCTAAATCTTGTTGATGCACATTTTATACTCGAAAATAATATTCACATCTCTCTGACCCGAATGACGGCTTGTACACATCTATTTAATAACTGCAGGGCCAAGGACGAGTCGGACATGGAGGAATCATCCTCGTCAGAGGAAGAGGAGGAAGAAGAAGAGGCGAAGAAGGAGGAACCTGCGCCTGAACCGCCCAAACCCAAAGCACCCGTACCTGCACCTGCCGCTGCGAAGAAGAAGCCCGCACCGGAGGAGCCAGACGCCGAGGAATCGGAAGAGTCGGAATTCGAACCGGACGAGAAACCCCCTCCCAAACGCAGAGGCCGCCCCCCGGCCCGTGCGGCTGCCACCCGCGCCACACGGTCGGCCAAGGCGACTGCGAAAAAGGAGATTTCCTCCCAAGAGGAAAGTGGAGAAGACGAGGAGGCGAGCAGCGACGAGAGCAGCAGCGACGAGGAGCAGGAATGGGATATGGAAACGTTTGATACGCAAAAGCTCGTTAGGGGGGATGAGGATAAAAAGTATTTGGATAAGTTGCCGGAAATTGAGAGAGAGAGCATTTTGGCAGAGAGGTTTGAAAAGTTGAAGCAGGAGGCTGATATGAAGAAGGCTCTTAGGGAGAACAAGTGAGTTTGCTTTTTGACCATGTTCGTTTCCAATTTTGTATATGAATATATCATATGTCTAACTTTCACTCTGTCCAACACCTCTTATCAACTCCCTCAGACGTAATGAACGGGAACAGAAAAAGGCTGCTGGCGGGGCAAAGAAGAAAACAAAGAAGAGGAAGGCAGCCCCCAAGAAGGCAGCTCCCACCAAGAAGAAGAAGCCTGCCAAAAAGAAGGTGGAGAGCGAAAGCGAGGAGGAAGATGAAGATCTGGAAATTGACGACGAGGAAGAAGCAGCTCCCGATACTTCGGGGGATGTGGCGCTTGCCCAATCTGTGGCTGGGAAGCGTGTCTCCGCGAGGAATTTGGTGAAGAAGGGGAAGCAGTTTAAGAAGCAGGCGGCTTTGGCCAAGATTCGTGAGGTACGGTAGTTGTTTACTTTTTGTGCCACTTGCACCTTATTCTATTGCATTGTCTTCTCACAATCTTCTATGAAATCATACCTTGCCATGGTGTGTGTAGAATCGGAAAAATAAGCAAGCAACGGTGGATGAACCCGACGACTCGGACGATTACGGAGGCGATTCTGATGACTCGGACGATGACTATGAAGAAAGCACGATGCTCAAACCTTGGCAGCAAAAGGGCAAAAAGAAACAGCTGGCCGTAAGTTCGGACGAGGAAGTTGATGATGCATCTATGGGCGAATTCGAGGAGGACGGGCAACACCAGACTCCCTCGGGTAGTCGAGCGAGGATGGAAGACATTGAGGCCGAGATTGAGGATTACATCAAAGTTTCTATACCGCGTCGTAGGCTCATGAGGTGGTGTAACGAACCCTTTTTTGAGAAGGCTGTCAAGAACTTTTATGTTCGGTTGGGTATTGGGAGAGATAATAAGTCCCAGAAGGCGTGTTATAGGCTTTGTCAGATTACGGGCATTGTGAGCAAGAATGAGTACAGCTTCCCTGCTACTGAGAACCAAAAAGCCGTAAGTGTGGTTTCTTTTGGATTTGCTAATTTCCCTCTCCATTCTACGTTTATATGTTCTCTTACAATGTGGACCTTCATCATTTTGGCCTTTAGATGAAAACTGATAAGTGGCTGAAAGTATCGTTCGGAAAGTTTGCCAGAGAGTTTAAGATGATCACAGTCTCAGACCATCGTCCATCACATGAAGATGTCACCAAACTTGTTAGTCAGCTCAAGACGGAACGTCAAACCGACTCTCTCTTGACGAAAAAAGCTGCACACAAACTCCGTAAAAAACAGGATGAGCTCGTGAACAATTACACCTACACCAAAGATGATATTGATATGCTCGTGAAGGAGAAGAAAAAACGCAACAAGAAGGCTATGAATATTGGAGTGGAAAAGACGCGTACTGCACTTGCCGCCCAGGCCGCGAAGGATGAGGTGGAAGAGGCGAAGAAGCGTCTCGAGGATGCCAGGATAGAGCGAATGGAGGCTGATGACGACATGGCTGCCATTGCCGAGAGCAATGTCACGAAAGCCAAGGAGGCACTCGAGATGGCGAACGAAAAGCTGGAGGAGAAGGTTGCGGAGGAGGGGAGGATTAGTAAGGTGGATCAGGACAGGACCAATAAATTGAAAATCAACTCAAAGGTTCAGGATTGGGGGAAGGTCAACCAGAGGGCTAAGTTGGCGAATCGGAATGCTGATTTTCAAGCGTTTAAGGAGGAACAGGAGAGGAAGAAAAAAGAAGGCTCGGCCGGACCAAAGTTTGACCCATATGCTCGTCGTCGACAGCAGCCTAAGAATCTTTGGGAAGTGGCGGGCCCCAATGGTGAAATGGCATCGGGTGTCGTGGAGGAAAAGAAGGAATCTTCTCCGACTGAGCGAGATGATGCAAATGCCGGAAAGGATGCCGATAGAGAGAACAAACGTGAGGATATTTCTGAACCGCAAAAGTTGGAGTTGCCTGGACAGGCGAATCAGTTTGCATTTGATGATGACATCATGATGGGTGGTGACATTGCTAACCTTGGAGGCATTGGGGCGAAAAAGGTTAGGACAAGGGCAAGGAAGGGATTGAGTCTTGATCAATACCAAGAAAGGAAGACTGCGGGAACACTCTGAGATCAAATCACCCTTGTCTGCTGAAATATCATTCCTTCTGCTGTGTTGGTTTGCATACGATAGATAGCTTTAATTTAGAACACTGAATGATCTTGAAACGAAGTGCCAAATAATTTTCTTTCTGGAGTTAACATTTCTACAGTTAACGTATCGCAAGCCAAACGTAAACCTTCTGCTATCTCTTAAAGAGAGAGTTGAAGTACCAATCATCAGCGTTGCCTCCGTGACCTCGGCGATCTATCTACCCCAACTCAGTTCACAATATCTTCAAATTCTCCTGTCAAATTCAAACCCTCATGCCAAAGACGAAACCTTTTCCTTTAACGCTGAAATATCAGCTCCTGTCAACTCACCCACCTTCTTCCCATCCTTGAAAAACTGGAACGTTGGCATGGCACTTATACCGCACATTTGTGCAATCTCACTTTGTGCATCGACATCCACTTTCACGAAAATCGCATTGGAGAATTCGTTGGACATGGCCTCAAAGTGAGGTGCGATCATTTGGCATGGAGGACACCAGGAGGCAGTGAAGTCCACAACTACCAATTTCTCCTTGGACTGCTCCATCAGCTCCTTCCACTCTCCTTCAGACTCGACAAATTTCACCATGTTGCTTGTTGTTGCGCTGTTGCTGTTTTTCTCTCTCAAAGTATTACTTATGATATTATGGTACATGATTGCAAAAATAGGAGTCCAATCATGTCGTGCAGCAATGTGTGTCGTGCCATGTAGCGTGGTACCATAATATGTTGTATAAGGTAAAAGGCGTCTATCTGTCGTGGTTGGTGTATGACTCAACAGTTATTTTATGTAATTGCTACCTAGGAATGGAATTGGGCGGAGAAGTAGAAGGTGGGTAGGTATTCATGTAAGATATGCCATAGGCATGATGGAGGGACGTCGGGCTACCCGTACGACCGCAATCTCTTCGGCAGGGCAGCCAGTGCCCACGGAATTACCCCCCCAAGCAGAAGACGAACCAAGCAAACAAGATCTCTATCACACTCATATCATGGGCTGTTTCATTTTTGGGCTAGAAAATGACACATAGTTTTATAGTGTTATGCCGTGCTTTGAAAAATAGGAGACACCGCTGACATGAATGAGCCTCATTTCTCAGGGCGCAAACGATCGAAGCTGGTATAAACCAGTTGCAGATAAGCCTGATTTACCAGCAGAAATATAGCCCAACCCAAATCAATTTTTCTTGTTGACGCTAAATCCCACTCCCCATGCTCAATAAGGAAATGAAGCACAGAAGACTCCAACACGATGCTCAGAATACTATAGAAGTAGAAATTCAGTATTTTTTGAAGTTTGATCTGATAGCCCACAGATGGCAAATGATTGTCAAGTGCCATTCTCAGTCCAACCTCGACAAATGCTACGTTGAGAGACATGAGCGCTCGCTGAAAAAAATTGTCACCATCAAGTGTAAGGATACTGATGCTCACAAGATTCAAAACAGATAGAAGAGGCATGATATTCTTGTCATAATAACCTGGAAGAAAGTGCATTGCAAGCAAAGAGTTCGACATATTGCAATGAGATGAATGCTTGATGAATCTTTTCATGGTGTAGAAAAGTCTGCAACAAAGACAAAGATATGCATATCATGCATTATTTCACTTACCAGATTCACGTTTCACTTTGAGCGACACCTTAAGGAAGAAGTCTTGGTCTTTAATTGAGGATTGAAGCGCAGAAGATCCATGGTTCAGCTCGGATAATCCAAAGTCAAGTCCGCTTGCAACATGGAATTCTGGTATCTTTACATTTTCAACAATCAGACCGTAGGGTATGCGGATACTGCCTTGTGTATCGCTTTCACTCGCCAATGCCAACTTCCATTTCCTCCTATCCCATCGTCCACCAGGTTGACGCTGCGATAAAATACCGAGTTTCAAAGTTAGATTGTGCGAATCATGTGGGAATTCATTGACCACCATTTCGTCTTGGTGAAGTTGTGCCCGGTACATGCAGCTCCATCGCATTAGCCGATTTTCTTCCCGTAACAACTGGACTTCCGGCGGGCCAATGACATCAAAAGAGTCGGCATTGAGTATGGAAATAGGTGGGACATCAATCATATCATCTGTTGGATTTTCACTGATCCTCTTCTTGTAGGCCGAGCTTCTCCCAGCCATTACCCATATGGAATGGGACTTTCTTTTCTTCTTTGAAGCTGCCTTGTCGTCCCCGTTCAATATGTTATTGGCGTTCTCCTTCTTAGGAGGAGGGTGATCATTCCAGAAAAGTGTGAGCCTGAACTTCATTGAGACTTTACTCTGCCTCACATCAGGAGAGCCAATGCTCCAGACGATTACCTGAAACCTAATAGTATCTTTCGGGTCAGTGAAAACATTGTCAAGAGAATTATACGATGGACGTATGATCATCCTGGGAATCGAGGACACAGTATGAATACTTCCACCGCCATCGTCGGCATTGCCCCCATTATTTTCGGCATGTGCTTCAAGGTTGCGTTCCAAAAACTGTGTTTGCGCATGTTCACCTAACCACATGACGGAATCTTTCATGTAAGCAAGGCTAGAAGTTCTGGTAAGCTTAGGGCGGCCCACCGACGGAGAGTCTGGATCTGGAGTCTGCTGCGACCCATCTCCACTGTCGACGCTGCGATAGTAGCCGCTCCTTGACAACATCTTTTCTGCTCTTTTAACAGTATTGGATTAAGATAGAGCGAGCTCTACTGTCACTGACCACCAAAGAGTAACACTACTTGCTGGAAGGCTCCGCGTAAATTATGCCTGCAGTTCCCCTCTCGCTCCATCGCATGTTCCTTTGGCTCGCTTCATGCATCTGTTCCAATCTGCTCCAATAGCAATAGTTCCCCAACTTCATCGCATATCTTGTGGATGCTCGCAGATGCTCGCTCCGGAAGGCGGAAGCCGGAAGTTGGAGGACATGAATGAGTGCTGTGGTTGGTATGTGAAAATATTTATATTTGCACTGAAGCGACTTGATCATCCTCATTCCCCATTATAAACATTGAGTGCATAAAAATATGGTGTAATTCAAAGTCATAAAGTAACTCATTATGCATTTCTTTTGTTACCGATCAAGCGACACACAGCGACTAGTACGTAGAACCTTACTTGGGGAGTACTGGGGCGATCAACATAGGAATTACGTAGAATGTGTACCAGAGTCGCAAAATATTCGCCAGTAGCCGTGAAGTGCTAACCACAGCAATTGTCGATTACCTAGAGGATTAGCTTGTATTTGCGTAAGTGCCTGAGTAGTAATTAAGCCTATGTACATGGGCTAATGACATCAAAGGTATCCTTCCAGATACCTCCTGATGACTTTCAATAAATTGTGCTTGTCACAAAGATATGTAAAAGGTACATTAGGAATTAATACTTTTATGAGCGCCAAGGAGGCGTCTACGTTCGTCTGACCGTCGTACGTATTGTTCATTTTTCCATGCCGACGGCTC
>JALLAU010000927.1:0-12013 GCA_036939495.1 Thalassiosira hispida
CGGCAGTCACTGACTCTAATCGCCGAGATCAACACGATGGTTTGTCTGATGACGATGATTATGTGATAGGAAGCGCCAATGATCCATTATCCGCCCCTGATCCAGACCCTGATCCAGACCCTGATCCAAATGATGTCCAATATGATGATGGAGAGAATCATCCCTAGTCTAGTGATACACAAGAACTGTCTTCTCCAAGTTTGTTTGTTGTCTCTACCCCATCAGCCACGGGTGGTCAAAGAGCCTTTCACAGGTACCTAGGCGAAGCTGTGTTTTCCCTTCAAAAGAAAGAAGCGAGAAACAAGCACGCGCTGCGCTGTGCCTCATTATTTCTTGGATTGCCGCAAGCCGAAGCCCCCAGCCTTACGATTAGCAAGCTAGCTCATTAATCCTATCTATTTCCCAATATGATCACTCGCTCCCGCAGCCGACGTGATCGCCTTGGTGATAATCCAATCGATAATCCCATCCCAAATCCATCGACGGGTTCAACTCCAATCAATCAAGCTCGGAACCCAACGGCAGTCACTGACTCTAATCGCCGAGATCAACACGATGGTTTGTCTGATGACGAATTGTATGATGATTATGTGATAGGAAGCGCCAATGATCCGTTATCCGCCCCTGAACCAGACCCTGATCCAGACCCTGATCCAAATGATGTCCAATATGATGACGGAGAGAATCAGAAAGGATCATACATCAGCCGGATTTTGATTCTCCTCCTCTCACCCCTTCTAATTGCGCTAACCTTGGAACCATACTATTATTTCATGGTTGACGTGTCTGTTCTTCAAATGATAGGAGCTTTGTATAATGAGTATATCCTGTATAAGTTGATTTCTTTCCAAATACGTAACGATTTAGAAAGGTGTTTGAGTTGTAACCTTTTGTGGTAGATTTCGCATGTGCAGGCGTAAATGCAGACAGGCCGTCTGGTGCTGTACCGGTGACGGAAGTCCAGGACAAACCAAGGGATGCAGAGAAAGCATTGCCATCTACACGTTGGACGTCACATTGATCCCCAGTGGAAATATTGATTTCTTTCATTGTCATAAAATCCACCTTGTATCTGTTGGATTTGTCACTAATCCAACAGTATCCAGGTCCGGGCTTTCCGTATGATCTTGCGCATGGTCCCTGTACCTGTTGAACGGCCGATTCTAACTTCGCGTTAGCCGCAGCATTATACTTGACCCAGCAACCAAATGGCACAGAACTGAAAGATTTCCAAAACCAAATGAGCTTGGGGAAGCATAATGGTCCACGCGTTGAACCTCACGTTCATATCCTGTGGAAACCTTCTTTTGCTTCATCGTCGCAAAATTCACAACATATAACCCGGAATCAAGCAGACACTCTCCTTGTTGCCTCTGTGCCTGGAAAGCAACTTCCAAGTTGGTCACAGCGTTATCATCGTATTTGATCCAGCAATTGTAAGGATCACCAACAACTGAAGAGAGAGGGTGATTTGGCATTCGGATAGAGGTTTCTTTCCAACACCAGGTTATGGGTTTGGCAGGTATAGGAGAAATAATGTCAACTTGCCTCTGTACATCACGTTGGTATCCTGTCGTGATATTGGTCTGCTTCATAGCTGAAAAATCTACAGAATATCCATTGCCGAGATCATGCACCCCTACTTCCACCTGGCTCACAAAGGCGGCTTCTAGCGCTCCGTTCACAGAGTCACCAAACTTGACCCAGCATCCGGCCGGATCCCCTACAACGTCACTGACAGCGTGCCTCGACATTTGACTTGACGTTTCTTTCCACGTCCAAATAACTTGCGGGTCGTAAATGCTGCTGCTAATGATGTCTCCGTAGAGATGGGGCGGCGGCGCTGTTGGGTCAATAGTTGATGATGCCCCCTGAACATCAATCAAATGCAGGAAAAGACCGGTCGGGCACATTTGAGGGGCGGGAAGTGCTGCCTCCCAAGATGGCAAATATTAGTCTACAGGGGGTTCTCCTCGGTACATGCCTCCCTCGGCAAAATAGCCCTCGCCGTAACTCTTCTTCCACAAAGCCTTTGTCTCTTGAAAGGCTCTATCCAAAGGTCCATCTTCGCTTCGGTCGTTCAGCGAATCATCGTGATTAAGTGCGGAACCCATGATTGCCTTGCAGTCCGTGAAATACCCAGCAACACTGGCAATAATGTGCGAGTGCCACATCAAGTCAATCTGGTAGGTTGGGACCAACACCGTGCTACCCCCCGTGGCCTGCGTTCGTAGTTTGAGGAATTTGTGATACTGGGAAACAGCATCCCGTAAAAATCATCTTCGGAAAAGCGAGAGCCGGATACCTGCCACAGAAATGTAGCCTGACGGTCCGTGGATGCAAGCAAATCAAACCCCCCCAGCAATAACGAGTCCAACGTTTTCTCTTCTTCGTAGTTATGACCGGATGTAGACGACGATGAATCCTTGTTGGCCAAGAAAAATGGCTCGTTTGGGTACATTTCCTCCCAGCGATTCCGTGTCTCTTCGCACACCATTGCTGTGCTACTACCCTCGCCCTCCTCTTGTTCTTCTCCAGCAATGCATACTTTCCCATCACGCCAATGAAAACAAAACGGGGGATTCGCCTCCAGAATCGGACACGCCTCGCCATATCTGGCCTTCAAGTAGGAAGCGTACCGAAAGGGGGCCAATCGATGGCAATGCCACAGCCACGCAACGTCGGGAGGTGGGGCCAGCTGTAGATTAGTCGAGTGATGGACATATTCACGAACCAACGGGAGCCACGAGTCGCGGTATCGCTGCAGTGACTTGTGCGACGGCCTTTGGAGGAAGATGGGATGCAAACGCTACAAGAAAAAGATTTGGTCTTTGGCGCTCTTGTATAAATCGATTGAAAAGCCTTGGCCGTCGTCGTCGGAGCCTGCTGGAGCCATCCCTTGGTCTCTTCCTTCATTGATGAAGGTGTGCTGGTTCTGCTATTTCGATTGTAGAATGCGAACGCCTTCACCTTCAGAGCCAGTTCTCAGCCGATATTGAATTCTGTCGTGCACTATAAATGAGATAGGTATCTTCGTCTGATGCTATACAAAGAAAATAAGGAAGGACGTAGTGATACTGCCCTCTACTGCCGATAATGTATACGCTATGTTAGAGGAACAATACTGCTTTGAGATATCTATCTTGATACTTCAAGACATGCGAGACATTCACACCCTGCTACCTGATTGCTGAATCTAGCTTGGATCAAATCTACTTTGGGGCATGTAAATATTGCTCATAGAAGGTGTGCTTTAGCTTTCACACAATGGAATCTTGCGGATACACATTTCACTAAACTTTCAAGACTCTAGTAGTATTGTTCACCTAGTATAGTAACCACATCACCACTCATGCACATCATCAAAGTCAAAAATCATCATTCATGACACGCTTCCCCTTACTATAACTCTTGTTGCTATTCCGTGTCTTGAACGCACCCTTCTTCCCCGAGGAACGTTTCCTATTTTCCAAATGTTGCCGCACACGTTCTCGTGCACGTTTCTCTGCCTCGACATGGCTTATTTGTGACATACGGGACATGCCGCCTATGGAAACACCGCCTGCGACGGATGCACCATCATTGCCTTTTGTTGAGTCAATGTGGAATTCGTCCATGTCGAGCAATTCTGGTGCTTGGTCATCACCATCTGTTTCAGGAGTAGCACCAGCTTCTTTCTCATTATTTGTCAAGTCTTTCTTATCATTCACATTGACATGGTCTTCATCATCACTATTATCGTCCTCTTCTTCATCATCGACATCATCCACCACGTCCAAGTCACAGTTCAACTTCTTCTGATGCGCTTCATAATAGGCCAGCTCAGAATCACGCGCCGCGTCCTCCTTGGAGTATCCCGATGCCTGCAACTCTTCATCCAACCGAAACTGCGCCTTGGATACCAACGTGACATCATCGGCACCGTCTCCCGGAAGTAGTTCCTCGCCACCATTACTAGCCTCGGCAATCAGCTCCTCCCACGATGGCATGATATTCGAAAATTTCGCTGCACCCTCTTCGTCAATCCTACCCTCGCCCTCGACAAAGCATCGTAACTTCTTGCCAAAAAACTTTTTCAGGCACATTACATCTCGTTCGTACAATTCCTTTGCATTGGGATGCCTCGTGGATACCATTTGAGGAAAATCAATCAGGGTGACAATTGGCTTGGGTTCGCCATTGTCCAATAATTCGGTAGGCTCGGGAGGCTTTTCTGTCACAACCTCCCCGGTACCGTCAATGGTATGCTTTTGAAGCGGCCCGTGCGAGCTTAGTGCACCCTTGTGTTTCACCGCCATGCCGGAGTGACGTACGTAATGCTCGGTAGCATCATCTTCCCAATTCTTCCTTACAGTCCCATCCATGGTCAATTCATCATTGACATCATCTCCGTCCCCAGCTCCTTCACTGGCAATCTTACTCTGCACACCACTCAAATCCACCATCAAATTAAACTCATTCAAATCACAATGCACAAGACCATGCTGTGCCAACTGTCCCGCCAATATTGCACTCTGTTCAAAGACACTCTGCGCCTGTTCGGCGCTCACCCTGTTCGAATGCAATTGATACAACGGCACACCTCGTACGAGTCCCATGGCAACAATATGTCGATTCTGACCGATTGGTTTGGGTGTGGGGTATCCCACATCATATAGAGCCTTCATGAAGGCAAACTCTTTGATGGCCGAAGTGCGGGATAGGAATAACCACGAGTTGGGGAGTGTACGATATTGGGTACCCGATTTTTTGTTTTTGGATAGGGCGTTAACCATGAAGTAATCACGCTTTTTCTTGACGTCCCTGAACGATGTACGGCCGAGTCGATGGATTTTGAGTACTATTTGTGTATTGCGAGGGGTAATTGCAAGGTAGACATCGGATTCTTTACCAGTACCGATTTTATCACCAATGCCGGCAATGATACCACGACTTTTCAAATTGTGTAATGCCATAATGTCATATCCAGAGTTGGTCATTCTATACCCGTCATATCCACAACTTTGATCATGACTTAATAACTTATCACGTAGTAGAGAGGAGATGACTTTGTTGGTGCCGCCGTGACGGAGATTGGCTATGGAGTTGATTAAGGCGAGGGGTACGAGAGAATGGTTCTTCATGCCGGTTTCGACTGCCTGTAGGACCCGGAAGTCTTCTTTGTTCATTGTTCGCATAACTGTTGGATCGAGCTTCATGGTTGCGCTTTGTTAGGTATCGAGGCAATTGTTCTTCAGTGGTGGCGGCTCAGTTCATGGTCTTTGTTCTTTGAATTGGCTTCGTTGTTGGCTTCGTGTTGGCTGTTTGTGTTTACAACTGTTTGGTTGGTTTAGGAGAGCCGGCCAGACCGTTTGTTCGCTCCGCGATACACGACGTGTGCGTGTTTGTGACAAATTGTAGAGGATCCGTCTGGCCACTTAGGACAAAAATGTACCTTTAATTCACAAACGCTTATTTGCATTGTACGTGTGGCGACGGACAGAGTTCTGACCGAATGACACATCGTGGATGCCCAGTGCATCTTGCCATTATTTGCCATACACCATGACCATGAGCTGAGATTGGGACCTCTCTAGATAGATACCAATTGCATTCACTATCCACCCCTGTAGCTATCAAACAAAGAGTCCAATCATAGACCCAATAGACGTAGACACAGTCCAACAGCCTAACACCCTGCACCATTGAACAACAACCATGGATTTCGGTCGGCCCATGATCCATACTCCCGGCATAGTCGCCAAATCGAACATCCGCATCGTAGACGAGACGCATCTCGGCGACGATCCGCTCGATCGTAAAGTTTGTCGTGCTGCCAACGAGGCTGCCAAGGATTTGCTTTTGGGAAATGACAATAATCCATCGACGCCTATAACATCTGTGAATACGGATACGGATGCTGGTACAGGGGATGATGAGACAGCTCCCGCAGAAAGCACGTCATCTTCAGCTGCAGTAGCAATCACATCATCTACAAGCGATGCTGATGACAGTATGCAGCAAAAGTTACAACTTGTAAACTGTTCTCTCTACAACGAACAGCACCTCCCCCCAGCCCGTCGTCTCATCCAACCCAACGACCTAGTCGTAGTCTTCGAATCCTTCAACGACCTCAACTTTGTCTACGCCACACCCAATGACATATTCTCGAACCGCAACGGACACTTCCATCACAATGACTTTATCGGCGAACCCTACGGGTGTAAAATCCGCTCCAAAAACAATGATGGATTGGGATTCTTATACTTGCTACGACCCACTCCCGAGTTATGGGCGCGAAGTTTACCACACCGAACGCAAATTGTACACGAGCTCGATGCCTCCATGATTGTACACTACTTGAATCTAAGTCCCAACATGGTCGTATGCGAGAGTGGTACCGGGTCGGGTGCCATGTCCCATGTGATATTACGAAGCATTGCCCCGAAGGGAAAATTGCATACCTACGAATTTAATAAAATGAGGGTAGAAAAGGCAAGGAAGGAGTTTGAGGGGCATGGATTGGGACATTTGGTGGTGGGTCATCACAGGGATGTTTGTGGGAAGAAGGCTTTGTTGGAGAGCAATAATGCAGCAAAAAATATTGCAGATGGTGATAATGCTATCCCATCTAACGACGAAACTACGGATAAAACTGATGAGTCTGATAGCAACAACAATACTGCTGAAGAAATCACCGAAGATGATGGCAAAGGCGGATTCCAACTGGGACAATCAGTAGCACACGCCATCTTCCTCGATCTACCCGAACCGTGGCTCGCCGTACCCCATGCCGCGCACACCATCAAACCCAACGGACGCATCTGCTCCTACTCACCCTGCATGGAACAGACACAACGAACATGTGCAGCATTTCGCAAACATGGTTTCCATTCGCTACGGACTGTCGAGGCAAGGTTGAAAGAGTACTTTGTGGACGAAGTCGAGATGGAGGCGCCTCCTACCGACTTGCCTGTGATATTGACGGAGGAAAGTGCGTCGATGGAGAAGGAGCGTTGTGCCAATGGCGGATTGTTGCCGGAGAAGAAGGAAGATGACAAGATGCAAGATGCAGCAGAGGAGACGAAGAAGGAGGTTGGTGGTAAAAAGAGAAAGAACAATAAGATACTGTGCGCTCGTCCTTTCGCTCAGATGAGAGGTCATACAGCTTTTTTAACTTTTGCAACTGCCGGTAATGCAATGCGTCCAGATCCAAATGCTTAAAGATAGAAGTCGTATTGAAGTACGAAAAGTATTGCATTTCAATGTTCATACTTTAGGATTGAGATAACTTCTTGTTACACCAGTATTGCTCTTGATAAATTGATATACATTCAACCGATAACAATAGCACGATACGATAGCTATTGCACCCAACCCACAGCTCCGCATCTAAGGTCTGTGTTACACCAGTATTGGTCTTGATAAATGATACATTCACATTCAACCTGTGACAATAGCACGATACGATAGCTATTGTACCCAACCCACAGCCCGCATCTAAGGACTTGGTATTGCCAAAACTATCCCCTGATCAATAGCTATTGATCAGGGGATTGTTTTGGCAATACCTAATGTCGCTCCAGATATCAAAACCACAGCTCCAATCTAAGGACTATCTCCCAATGTTGTCGCTTGAGTGAGCATGCCGCCCATCATCGCCAATGGCTGATGCTGCTGTGCCCCCGGCTGCATCACCCTCGTCATCAACTCCTCAAACATATTATGAGCCGCCGTGGCACTCTCCTCAAGGTTCGACTGCATCTTGGCCCGCATCTTATCATTCGAAGCGTAATCATGCTTCAAAATCTGTTCGTACTCGTCCAGCTTCATCGTACGACAGTTGTAAATGTCGGCGACCACCTGGGTGAGTTCCTGCGAGTAGCCTTCCACGGCGGTTTGGAATTCGTCAATGGCCGACTCGAAGCGAGTGCAGGCCACCTCGCGTTGGCCACGTGCGGCTAGGAAGGTGGGTACCTCGGACCGGGCGGGTTCGTGCTTCATGATGGCGTCCCAGTCGGGCTCCGCCTCCTCGTTCGTACCGTCAATGTTGGCATTGGCATCATTTTGATTACCAGAATTTCCATTCGATCCGACAGCACCGGTGGACGCCGCATTTCCCTCGCCCGGCTGCGCCACCCTCATTAGAAGGTTGGCGAACAACCCCTGTGCCATCCGTGCACTCTCCTCGAGCTTGGCATTCATCGAAGCACGATTCTTCTCGTTGTAAACGTAATCATTCTTCAAATTCATCTCGTACTCGTACAACTTCTCAGCACGGTCGTTGAGCAACGCACTCACGACTTCGACTAGTCCCTCCATACTTTGAGAGACGGAGTCGTGGAGGAGATCGAGTCCGGCGGCGAGAGTTTGATTCGCCTCGGTGCCGCGGCCACGTGCCGCGAGGAAGACGGGCACCTCGGTCCGGGCAGGATCGTTCTGCATGATTTCTTCCCAGTTTGGTTCGTCGTCGACGGGTTGCTCCTCGTTGTTGTTTCCGCCGTCGTCTCCGGTGGTGTCGTTGGCGTCTGTGATCATTGCAATGGACTCCTCTGCCTCGCGAGGTTGATTGTCGTCCGTGGCCGAGACGGCACCGTCGAGATGTTGGTTGTGATCGATGTCCATGGTCAAGAGAAGTGGGTTGCGGTTGTTTCCTGTGGTTGCGTGGAAGGGGGAGATTAAATGAAAAATTGCTCTACACTCTGTCATTGGCAAATCTTTACCCACGACTCAACTCAGCGTGGAATTCCGTTGGTCATACTGATTCCGCTCACTCGGGCTCGACTAACAGCCACAACCCACAACTCCTCTCTTCCACCCCGTGCTTACACACAACAACTTTCCATTCACTCAGCCAAAACCCACCAACTCCTCTCTCCACACAATTCCTTCACCACCTCTCTCTCCTTCTTCGCTCTTGAGCTTCACCGGACTGTCACCTTCACGTCGCCGCCGTCTTTCCTCAATACTTGAATCCGGAGAGAATTGTATCATGTCTGACTTGGCCCCGTTTGTCGCTGCTGTTTTGAAGGACAAGGCAGTACACGATTTGATTGAAGAGAATAAATCACTTCGCGACAAGAATGAAATTATGAGTAGCATCGAGCTTACGGGCGCGAGGGGGCAGCCCGTGTAAGGCAGTCTTGATGCTGGTGAATACAAGCACTACAATGGCTCTCGAGAATACTTTAGGGTACATTTGGAGCAGGTCGAGCTGTTGCCAGTCAACCTTATTGCTGCAGCGGAATTGTGGGTTGGATGGAGTCAGCGAGGCAGTCTTTCTAATTTTACTGGTGCTCGCGCATCGGTGATGGGAACGACGTTCACTCGTACTTTAGCCTTGGTCCAACCCCGAGCGAGTTCACGATGGTTAGGATGGTAACAGAATGGGGGCAAGAATCTGCGCAGGAGCCTCAAGATCTACAACAAACAGTCAACGAAATTAACAACATGGACATGGGAGGTGTCACTGCCTTGCTTGATTTTCTCTCTGGAGCTACTCCAAATAATAAGCAAATGTTCTCGGGGGTTGCTTTACCCACCCGCGGAAACGAAAAGCTTCTCGCAGCAATTGGAGCCCGTGAAATATAGTTGTATGGTATTCGAAGAGTAGATTCGATACACTTGACACCTTTGTTTAGTTTAACCTGAACACAGAGTTATAACGATACAAGTATCTCCTCTCCTGCTGATCTTACCCGACAAACTGCCGGGTCTCTTGAGGGTACAACCTCCCATAACAACAACTGGAAGAAAGGTGGATCAATAATACTATCCGAAGTAGATGCGGTAACAAGGCCCAGATCTTGACGACCGACACGAAGCACTTCCTCACGGAGGTACTCTGCTGCTATGTCAGACCACATTCGTTCCATGTCAACTACTGTATCTCTGTTGGGGTTTTTGCAAGCAAAACTTGACACCTTTGTTTTTTCTTCGCACAATATCGACTATGTAATGTACCACTTAATTATCATAACGTTCCAGGATACAAGCATGCCCTAAGCCTCCATCTGCACATGCCGCAATGAGTGCAAACCTTTGGTCTTCGGCCTGCAATCTCCGTGATGCCGTCGTGACCAACCTAGAACCAGTAGCACCAAAGGGATGTCCAAGCGCCAACGATCCTCCCTTTGTATTCAATTTGCTTTCATCGACTTGTCCAACCTTCTTCCCTCCAAACTTTTCATCGGCAAATGATTGTGAATTCATGGCCACGAGGTTGCTCAGGATCTGACCAGCGAATGCTTCGTGGATTTCGAATACACCGATATCTGATTCCATATTTAGGTTGTTTCGAGCTAAGACTTCCTGAGAGCAGTAGGTTGGCCCCTGTTTTCATTTTGCGATGTAAGATAGAAGACTCTGTCGTTAGGACAGGTAAAACATATATCATAATGATAGAATTAGCAGGATTCAACTTACCAGTAGCAATTCATCAAAAGGCTACACGTTGCATAGCAATACATGTAGTCAAGACAAAAGAGGATGTTAGAGAATGGAAAGAAGTCTACTTTAGTAATAAATAGCTCAAAGCATATTATACTCACATCACACGCTTTGAACGACCAATCACGAATATAAGCCAAGGGCTTGAACCCTAACTCCAGTGCTCTCTCCTCGCTCATAATCAATGATGCCGATGCTCCATCAGTCAAATACGAAGAATTGGCAGCGGTGTGCGTTCCATGAGGCTTAACGAAGGCAGGTTTGAGCTTGGAAACCTTTTCGACCGTGGAATCTGCCTTGATACCATTTTCTTCTATGGAGCCTTTGTATGGGACAATTTCACCATCGTACCAACTAGAGTCCAGAAAAAAAGAAGAGAACATTTTAGTGAAGAGTCAGTGATGTACGTTTCACTTTTTGCAATAGTATAAATCTCACCCATCCTTGTGAGCCTTTCCAGCCATCGCATGACTCCTAACAGTAAACTCATCCTGTTCCAACCTCGACACACCAAACTTGGCCGACAGACGATCACTCGACACTCCCATAACCTCACCAGTAGTATAATTCGCAATGGCGGGTGTTTCCAAAGAAATATCCTTCATTTTCAAACCCTTCAACAAATGTCGAACCGCACCCAACGGTCCACCCTTCTTCATGGCCTTGGGCATAGTAATTAACTTTTGACGGATGGGACGCGTGAGGCGGATAGGTACGTCACTGAAGGTTTCACAACCACCGGCGATGATCGTCGAGGCTTTTCCCGAGAGGATCTTTTCGGCGGCGCTGGTGATGGCTACGCTGGAGGAGATGCATGCCTATTGTTTGACAGGTGACACAAGATGTGCAATGAGAAATATACCTATTCTATCATTCCAAAACACCACAAAAAACATTACAACCAAGTGTATCTTACCATGGCAACAGTATGCGCCCCAATACTCATCGGGAATCCAGCATTAATCGCTGCCTCCCGTGCAATATTACTCGTCTTAACTTCCTGAATGACAGTGCCTGCCATTATATAATCGACATCACTTTTATCCAATGCCGTCTTGGTAATGAGGCCTTGAAACGCCAAACGTTGAAGATCCACTGCCAATTGATCTCCGTAGATGGTCGAGGTCATGGCGAAGGGGAGACGTACACCGTCGACGACTACTACATTCTTGGCTGGGTTGGAGGTGCGGGTTGTGGAAGAAAATGACGACGATTGTTGCTGCTGCCGCTGCTGTAAAGAAGGAGTGCTACTTCCAAGCGATGGCGCCGTGGCCGCGGCCCTGGCAACGGCTAGTCTGGAGGCGGAAGGAGCGATGCTGAGTAAGCGGGAGGATAACATGGTGGTTTTGTTCTGGCAATGGTATTATGAGTAGATATGAGATTGGCTGGCGTTATGGGAGAGTGGGATGGGAGGTGCCGATGAGAATCTTGGTGTCATCGACGCCAAAGATCTTCCGCCATCCGACTTGCCAGTTATGGCGGGAACATTCCCGCCAACCGCCACTTTCTTTTACCGTCGCCTCCTTTTTTATTTTTTGAAATATCATTTTTCCAGTACAAAAACCTACTTGCGGATTCCAACACG
>JALLAU010000928.1:0-11966 GCA_036939495.1 Thalassiosira hispida
ATCAATAATACTATCCGAAGTTGATGCGGTAACAAGGCCCATGATCTTGACGACCGTGGATTGATATCGGCTAGACGGTGGACATCAGTTTGACAATAACTTGGGGGTATACAATATAATGGCTTTGAATCTCCCATGGTCCAAAATGAGTCCAATCATGATGCCAACGGCATTTCATATATCGACCGAGTTGTTCTCGAAGTAGAGAACGCCGACAACGAAGAACATATTGAGGGACTCTCAAATGAGGATCTTGGAGTGCGATTCCGATGGAGATACTCCACTGTAAATAGTGACAGGAAACACCTATGGGCCCGACAGGTTCAGAGGCGATCTGAGCTAAGAGAGCAAGGCGCTCCTCTATTGGAGACTAGACAAAAGAGTTCGGTTATACTGGCGGAAGCAACAGCAAGACTCTGTATCACGTGCATAGGTCTGCATTAGCCGCCGGGTCAATAATGAGTGGATACTTTGAAGCCCTCTTCAAATCTGGCCAATTCAGTGAACCTGCTACCAGTACAAGTGTGGTGGAGCTTCCGGGGACATCGTTGTGGGCTTTCCTACTTTTCTTGACTACATGTACTCCCAGCCACCCGAATGTGATCGCCTTCTCGGCAGGGACAACCGTCGTTCCCTTCGGAAGTTAGCACAATACGTTGGTGTCTTCAAGCTCACAGAGGCTATTCGAGACTTTGTTGAAGAAGACATGCATGATCTTGAGCACATGGAGGAGCACCTCTCTGAGTTTGGAGGTGCAGAAGATGACGAGTCAAGGATGATGCTTTCAGTCGCAGCAAGAGTGTGTGACAAGATGGTGCTTCGCATTGAAGAAGGTTCGACTCTTCTTACATCATTATCACCAGCGATGGTTTTGCACCATGATAAGCGCAGTAAGATCGAGCGAAGATATCATCTTTTTGCCATCGTACACGCAGCGCATCACATCTGCCGCCTAGCTCTTAGTTATATCGAGCACCACCACGCAAGTCTTGATGTGCTTTATTTTCAGACTCTGACACAAGCGAACTGTACTTTCTAGATGACACAAATCACGCTGGGGACGTGGCAATTGACCTCCTCGAGATAATGAAAGTAACAGGATGGGACGAGGCCGTTAATGGAGGTATGAAAGATATTTGCACTGCGCAGTTCTCTTCCGATGTCTAGTCAATGCTGAGCCCACAGACAGCAAACTTATTGCCATCACACAGAAGGTATCGGAGGATGTGCTTCTCTCTTTGCCCACAGAAGCATTAGATACAAGGACACCAATCGAAACAGCAAGTATGATTTATGTTTCTCAAGCCATGGGGTCACATTGTAAAGTTGTCCATCAATTCGACGGACTCTGTCAATTACATTCGTTACCTTCTGAGCCGCCATTTGAATATCATGATGGGTGGAAGTAGCCCAATGAGATTATACTTCAAAGGAAAGAGGCTTGAAACTAATAAGTAGTGTCCAATGTCCAAGGGGGGAATTTCGGCAAACACAATGTTGGAAATTCACTGACTGAGGCGAGATCTGGTGGAAAGTAACACTTGGAACTCATATCTGTTTGATCATGTTTGTGCAAAGAGCATGCGGAGAAAGAGAAGTTCGTATGACGGTGAAAGAGTAGAAAGCCGTATAAGTACGTGCCATGTTTGTTTTGTATATCGGGGATTTGTAGCTTGTAATCCCCAGCGGTAAAAGTTGTTATCTGCTATCAACTAAAATATAATAGGTATGCTGTATGATCCCAATATTCCAGAGAGTAAGAATAGAAAGCAAATGAAGACTTTTTCTATTTATTTCTACCTAATCATGAATGTTGGCCATCTTTGGACTGACCCCCTGCCCGCTTCGAATTCAGATCCAATCTCCTTCCCTCAGCCTACAAATATGTTCATCCCCACAAAACAGTAAGGGTTAGAATCAATGATCGATAATTACAAACCAATACATCAGAGTTACTCACTTGCGAGGTAGATACTCCTCTGTGACGTATTGAAAGCCAAAGGAGGAGAGAGCTTGAATCTCGGCTTTTTCTTTTGTCTTGACCTGTGATTTATATTGAAGCGGAATAGAAGTTAGCATTTTTGAGCACTTTATATCAATCCAATAGGAACATCAAAAGTAATCAGAGAAGCTCACCATAATCTGGAGCTCCTTCATCCACTCAGGATTTTTCATGATGAACGCTTCTTGGAGCAATTCCTTGCCAGTCTTAATATCGGTGTCTGTCATTTTAAGACGGCATTGATCTGGGAGATCATACCTAAAGAAATACAAACTGGATGTCAGGGTGATTATCAGAAGTGAATATGAAAGTTTTGGGCCACTGGGTACTCACTTATTCAAGTCACTCGGACGCAACCCTAGCCACTTAATGTCGGGGGTAGTCAAGCTGGCACTGTCGTAACTCATGTTCTTACTTCCTGACATGTACACAGAAAGAATTTTCAGACCATATGGGTCAGCGTCGACCAGTGCCAATACAGGGATCTGCAATTCAGAGGTAATACGAGAGAGGAACATGCGTGATGCAACATCAGGTTGTCCCTTGGCAGTAATGACTATGCAAGGATATCGATTATAGAACCTGTCTTCCTGTGGTATTTTGAAACGGATAGTATTGATTTGAGAAAACACAAAGGGGGGCATGTATGTGTAGGCAACCATGACCAGTATGTGCCAACTCACCGCCATTCTCATGTAAGCAGCCTCTTTTTCCACCAACAGAATAAACGCAGCATCACTCTGAATATTCTCAATTTTGTCAATATACGGCGGAATAGCCTTACCACCCACACCCATTTTGGTACAATCAATAAAATCTCCATCCTCAAAGAATGAGATACGTCCAACGACTAGGCCCTTGTCACTCGCCACCACATGCAAATTAGACCTAGTGCAGCCAATCATGGTGGCCACATCATCAAGCACTCCATCACTCTCCGTTTGGTCAACAAATAGTTTGACATCTGTGTAGAATAGATCGCGTTTGGTAATGTGGATGCGCTTTTGCAACACCTTGTGTAGGAGTTCGAGGACACGTGTTGTGATGGCAGCTTTTCTAGATTCCTGTCATGAAAAGATTCGAATCATTTATTTTGTTGGGGTGTATATAATAGATAATGCGCAAAGTAATGAACACAGCAAAAAATTCTAACCTTTACATTTAGGAAACTCCTTGTTCCCCGTTTATCCCCCAAAACAATCCTATCCAGTTCTGGAACATAAATTTGATTCGAGGCAGCTCGGGCTTATATTGAGGTCGGATAAATAAGAGATGAAGTAGGTAAGATGTCTGTCCCCTATATTGAAATAAAACACATTGTTTCAATACCCATAATCACTTACATGGAATGTCAAGTTGAAACCCCTGCTTCGCCAACACCTGACGCGCAACCGCCACGGCCACATTCTCAATCCCCTCAATAACCTCCGTACTATTCATTTCCACCACCTCCACGATGGTCTTTCCCTCGGCAAACGTCTTGCTCTTTATTTCCGAGAGGCTTAACTGCTGCGTCTTGGCACCAAACTTTTTGGAATCTCCCATATCCGTCTTGAATGCTGCTGCAACTGATGCTGATGACATCAATGACAATGATGTCTTTCCTCCCCTCTTCTTCCCTCCCTTATTGTCGTTATCGCCAGAGTCATCATCTTCTATGCCCCATTCGTCATCGGAGGAGTCTCCTTCGTTATTGTCACCAGATTTCCGCATCGCTTTCCTTCTCAAATCATCTCGAAGCTTGTGACATGCTGCCAATACTTCATCGGCGTCGGCGGCGAGCTTGACGACGGCGCGTTTCGATACTGGAGGTGTTCGTTTGGCGGACGAAGACGAACGCGGCGCTGCCGCCGCTGAGGGTGACGACAAGGCAGCTGTGGTGGCCAGGCTGTCCATAGAGCGTTTGGTTCGCTTAGATGGTGGCATGGTGATCTGCTCTTTTGATGACTGCTTGGAGTGGATATTATTTGTTACTAGGCAATAGCAATAGCTAAGGCAACAGCAAACACAGCAATATGGGGATAGGGGGAGTACAAAGTGACGAAATCCCCAACCCAAAAACCCGAAGTAATGTACTTTCTTGTTACGGAAAAAAATGATGAACGGAAATAGCGGGAACATCTTGGATAATTATGTCACTAATTCCTTTGTACAATACGATATGTTTTCTAGGAGAATCCAACTAAACAGCTCGATGCACAACGATGGCCAATAATAAGATACTATGACAACTTTCGTCCACACCATCTACTGCATTTTCGTCGTCGTGGCTGTCATTATCCGTGGTGCAGAATCTTTCCCTAGTGCACAGCCCACACCTGATTGCCCCAACCGAAAGCCTATGCACGCTAGTAGGGGAGTGTACCTGTCTCGTCAACTGAAATTAATGCATCAATCTACTCGTAAAATGGCAATATCCACAAGCCTCAAATCTCACCAATCTCTTCGAAGTAATGATGATGATGTCTGCATAAGAATACTATGCCTGCACGGAAAAGGAGGGGATGGGGAAAAGTTTGTCAAATCTTCATTGATGCCACTGAGATCACTTGTGGAAAGACGTAATAGTTTGGCAGGAATAGAAAACAATAATTTATCATTTCAGTGGGAAGCACTCACGGCACCGTATGAAATTGATAATACGGGAGGGTATTCGTGGTGGACAATGTCTCCAGGAGTAAGATCGTACAATGCCAAAGTGGTAAGAGGATGTTTCAGATTGCATATGAATGCATAATCATTATTTATCAAGCATTCTTTCCTCAACATTCAATTTTCAATTATGGTTACACTCTATCTAAATCAAAGTATGAAGGATTTAAGGAAAGTGAATCCATGGTATTGGACAACATATTTTCAACGAAAACGGATCCAAACAAAAGTAATGCAGCATGCAATTTTGATATCATCTTGGGTCATTCACAAGGGGCTATTATGACAGCAGCACTCCTGTCTATCCATGACAAACTGCAAAATACTTTGGATGGTCCATTGGGGTATATTCTGAATGGAGTAGCATGGCCAAATCCATACCACAATTCTTTGAAGTCTCTTGCTCAACAAAATTCCGAAGAAGCAATCGGCAGCTTGCCTCGTATGATGTTTGTGATGGGAGAGATGGACAATATCAACCCTATTGAAAGTGCTAGGCAAGTTCATGATGCATTCCAGGATGCCAAATTTGATGTTTCCATTGTGCATCATGACGGAGGCCATTCTGTACCTATAAGGAGAGATGAAGATGCCATACGAGCCATGGAAGAGATTGCTGATTGGATTGTAGATATTGCGAAAGAAAAATTGCATATATCCTCGGGAAATGGTGTTTGAGATGGTTAGGAAATATATACAACAAAAGCTTTGAGGTCAGACTTGAGTGCTGTTAATCCCGATAAATAATATCTTGAGAGGAGAGACAAAGATAAATATGACCACATAAACATGACTTGCTTTTCAAATATTGTATCCAGCACCAAAGATGTTTCAATACTCATGGTTGTTATTGAAGAAAAATCTCAAAGCTTACAGGCAGTCTCTTGTGCTTGGCATGACAGTACAATCAATCGATGCACTTTCATTTTTTACTCAAATAATAACCAACTTTGCACCGAATGTTGATCTCAGAAAAAAGATACCACCCCAAATCTCTGTCGATGCGTACATAGGAATTGGTATTCGCCCATCGTCTCATCAGCAAAGTTCTCTTTTTTGTTCTTCTCATCCCACCACTCCATCCAACCAACGCCTCGATAAGAAGTTCGTCGCCGACTACAGCCTACTACTATCTTGCTCCATAGCCTCCTTCCTCCAGCGACGATGAGACTCTTTCAGCTCCATGTCGCCCTGATCTGTCTCTGTGTGGGTTCAGCATTGGCGTTTACCACGCATCATGGCTCTCGCGTGAGCGTTAGATTGAAGATTTCGTGGGGCCCATATCGATCACCACTCATGCCACAACATGTGCAACATATTACTAATACACCTCTGAAAATGGGTGCCCCTGTCAACGCCGAATCTACCTCGAAAACTGATCAAGAGCCAAGTCTGGTGCAAGATGCACTTGCGGGTCTGACTGTAGCTTTCTCCTTGCTGTCGAAAGCGATTGCATGTTCGGCAATTGTCGGAGTCAACCCTCTCGTTGGTATTTGGTCATCGGTGGTGATGGGTATCACAGCACCACTTAGTGAGTTCTCTTTTTATGATTAGAGCACAATTTCTGTGTTCGTGTTGGTCCCCATTTAGCCTCAACGAATCCAACGTGTCGTTGTTTATCTCTTTCGTCTTCTTTCTATGGTCCTGCATCTGCATCGCAAGTGTAGTTGGAGCAAGAGACGGAGTCATCTCTGGCACTGCAGCTGTTGTCATCGTTCCGCTGTCAGCTCTCACACAGACGCATGGCATTGAGTACATGACTCTCTGCATCTTAGTCTCGGCTATCATGCAAGGGCTCTTTGGTATCTTCCGCCTTTCTAATACAGCAGACCTCGTGTCCGCGCAGGTTCTATCCGGCTTTCTTAACGGACTGGGGTTCATGTAAGTACATCTGCGTCGGTTATTGTCTACAAGAATATCCTCCAGTTTTCCCACTTACCTGTTACACTATTACCGCCCAAGCCTATTGCTGTCGCAAGCATCAGTTTTCCGTGCTGCAGCCGCAGCTGGCGCTCTTACTCCAGCAGTATCGATGGCAGCCCTATGCTTTTCTATCGTCCAAATACTGCCACGTTTCACAAAAGCAGTACCATCGTCTTTGGTGGGTCTCGTGGCTGCTTCAGGTATTGGTGCAGCTTTGAAGCTGCCGCTTGCGACTCTTTCATCTTCAGCAGCAGAAGGCACATTTTCGGGTGGATTAACATCACTGCCTCGTATTGTTAATCTTGGCCAGTTACGAAGCAAGGCAGCATCACCTGCTGCTCTAAAAATCGTGATGCCAGCAGCAGTTTCCATAATGATCATTGCTTTGGTTGAAACTCTCTTGGCTGGTAAAGTTGTTGATGATATGACTGGACAAAGGTATTGCACTCCTGGTGATGATACATATCAGACTAAGGATGAAGTTGAACGCTGCGATGAATGCATTGTATCTGATTACGATGTGCCGACGCGTTCAGTTCTTGCCATGTCCGCTGGGAATATGCTAAGTGCTTTTCTTGGTGGATTTGGTGGATGTGGTCTAATTCCACAAACAGTGCTCAATCTAAAATCAGGAGGAGGTGGACGGTTCTCTTCAATATCATATGCTTGTGCAATGGCCTCTTTCGTCGTATGTTTTGCGCCACTTGTTGGGAAGATATCACAGGCTGCGCTGGCCGGTATTATGATCACCATTGCGTACGATACCGTCGCATGGGATTCGTCATTAAAGGCTATAAAGGCAGTGATCAACCCATCAGATCATCCTGATGCCAATGGACGAGCTGTGAGCCGCACTGAGCGTTGGATCGAGCTTTCGGCACTTGGTCTTTCATCATATATCTGTTATTTTGGAAACTTGGCGGTTGGTATTATTGCTGGTGTAACCTTTCAGCGTGGTCTTCATTACGTCTATCGTCGATTAGGTTCTGGAGGTCAGGCGGAAGCTGCATAGCATGTACCTTCCCTGGTGGCATGTCCTTCTTTCCCACTAGCAGTGCTCATTGATGGTTGTTTATGATGATAGCAAATATATTCGTATTAGTCTTTGTATTGATAAAGATATGAAACTAGAAACTATCCTTGAGGTGATAATATCGTAGCTATCAGTAGCATAGTAGATGTCGTTCTTGCGAACTTCTTTCCCACTTATGTACAAGGTAAAAGGAAGCACAGTAGTTCTTCTCGATCAACAAGTCGCCACGAATTCAACAGCTTTGTTGACCAGGATGCCGAAATAAGAAGATGAGCAAGTCCCATCCGTGTGGGAGAGGATCCGTGTTTTCGAACGATGAAAAGATTAGAATGGATGCTTCCATAAGGGCTTGCTCCATCCCCTTCGATAACGACATATCACACGCTCGCAACGAAGAGAACGAGATGAACGCGCTACATCATCCGCCACTAATAAAAACATTGAGGGACCTCACCGAATCGTCCAAAAGAGGAGATATCCCAGAACTCCACAGCCAACTTATGGTGCTATTGCGGGGGTGGAGCATGTCAAAAATCCAGTATCTTTAGCACGTGCTGTGATGGATCATACACCACATGTGATGCTGATAGGCAAAGGTGCCGAAGAATTTGTCAATAGTTTGCAATTAGTTGAAACTCGGCCAGATGAATATTTTTGGACAGAGAGACGATGGAAATAGTTAGTGAAAGTTCGTGAGCAGGAATCTATACAAAAGCAGGATCAGAAAGAGAAGATGGGCAGAGCATATCTTCCTTCGAAGCAGATGGTGAAGGTTCTACTGGATCATGCGGCTGAAGAAGATCAGGCTAACTCAGACCATGCTGAACAAAAATTTGGTACCGTAGGATGTGTTGCACTCTATTATCCTGGTGAGAAATCCTTATGAGGAAAGCGAACCGAATCGAATTGTATATACAAAACGGAAAGAGCCTATGTAGCAAGACATTGCAGGAGTCGCATAAGAGGGTTGGCACATCCATACCACATCTCAAACGAGCCTTCATAGATTGTGTTCATCATAATATTGTACACAACACGCCTCCAGTAACTGTGTGCCATGATCGGTGGCAGCGCTTCCTCCTCGACTCGCCAACCCTTTGGGAGAGCTGAAGACAGGCCCTCAAATAGCTTCACGGGCAAAAACGATAATCAATTGCTGGGCACCTCTGGCGCATAATGACATGAATATGAGGTTGCGCAGAGTGGAATAGGTGTGGTGTCACACCTAATGGCATTGGTGAGAGGTGGCACAGTGTCATTAGAGTGTTGGCACATCCATTCCCAACCTCCTTAAAGTCTTTAGCAGCTTTGGGCTACCATGCATGGCCGTGCTTCGACCTCAAATCACAACCTGTGGGAACTTTAGATTTAGAAAGGGACCTTAGCTTGGCTTCTAGGTCCAAATTGACCGGCAATTTCCGGGCTGCTATGGCACATTATGGAATATGTGTGGGAAGTGGTAGAGTGTACGAGTTTGTTACCTTATTTGGTCACCCCCCCCAAATTAACATTTTTTTGACCACATTCAGCCTATTCTAAAGAATCCATAATATCTTTCAAACTAGAGTCTTCTGGCCAATACCCGCATACATCAGAAGATAAGTCACTTGATTCCGATCATTTTGGTATGTGGAAGTCCTAGCTTTACATTGAGTTTTGTTAGTGCGCCTCACCGCTAAAGTCCGAATACGCGGCACAAAACCCACAACTTCTTTCGTAGCCACACCGTTATTCACCGCACAACATCATTTTGCTGCCACTACAGTGACTCAACTTCATCAAACACCATTCCCAACATGTCAAAGAGGCGCCCTCGTGATGATGCGATGATACTGATGGCGGTCTCTGAGGTTTATGACATCCTCCACCCTGCGGACGGAGGAGTGGGGCTAGCCCCTTACTGTACCAAGACGACTCTCCCCCTGCCGGTCCGGGCAGAGCTACAATGGTGGGATGCTTTCTTACGCACCACCCAGGGCCGACACACCCTTATTCCCAATTAGGGTGTTGGTTCAGCACAGGAACAGGCGGCACGATGGGCTTACCAGATGTTCCTCTTCATATGTGACAAGACCAATGGAACCCAGTGGTGTACCGTTTCTCATCAAATTGGAAGGAACAGAAGACTCTCCATCTCACCCTCCTCCACGTAAAGGGGTGTTTTTTCCTAGCTGGACCACCAGCTACGTAAAATAAAGGGGTTGGGTTGGCGCGTGGTGGAACCAAATCTACCTACATAGATAGTATAGGAAAATAATGTCTGACTTCACAAAACAGTTTGACCCCCGCGAACTTTGAATTACCCCAAACCCATGACAAGGCCTGAATCCTCGCAAGGAGTAGATACGTGCCAATCCATCCGGCGCTTCTTCTGTTTGTTGATGTGGACCTTGCAATTGTTTAGTGAAGTTGAGGGTTCATTTGACGATCACGGCCCAACTTTTACCATACCAAGGTAAGAGGTAGCGTAGAACTACCGTAGAGACGATGGACGATGGCGGTTTGCCTTTTCCTGCCTTTTCCTGCCTTAACTTGGAAACGAGTGAAACCCCAGTAGGCAAGCGTTTCCAACGCATGCTCGTATCCGCCCTATCACCCATCGACAAAGCCGCAGTCAGCATGTGCAACATGTCCACCGAGAAAGGAGACGACGACTCAATTGTGGAACCCAAGCAAATCAAATGGGCCAACCTACAACCTACCGACCTCAATGAAAGCACGTGGACCCAGAACACCATCCCCATCCACAGCAACTGCGAAGGTCAACACAGCGTCAGCAACTCCCTCACGAGCATCCCACACGGCCTCCCCCCAACTGGAATGATCTGAACTCCCATCCAACCAACAACGGGCACGACGACAACACAGCAAACTCAGAAACTAGCCAAAGCTCCCACACAAGCGAAAGCACCAGCACAAACACCAGAAGCTTCTCCAACCCAAGCACAGCAGACAACGCAGGTGACAACGCCAGCACAACGACCGGCGCCACAGCCCCAAGCCTACTGTCACGCGGAGCCAATAGCAGAACAACAACCGACTCAACCCCAACACTCCTCACACGCGGCAGATCGCAAAGCGTCAACCAACCGACACAACCACAAGCTCGGATGACGAAGAAGAGACCAACAACTCTAACTCAGCCCCATCAAGCAACCCCCGCTCTAAATAACAAGAGTACAGCTCTGGCAGCGAGTCTCAATATGAATATGAACCCCGCAACCTAGTCCAAGTGAAGCAAGAGCACCAAGCCCAAGCTCCCGTCCCTCTCAATGACTCATCCTCAAGCGAATACAGCGCCGACGGGAGCGACGTACCTGCCCTCACAAAAGCACAACAGCGAGAAGAAAGCGCAAGGAACCTCGACGCCATCCGAGTGAAACAAGAGCACCAACCCCAAGCCCCCGTCCCTCTCAATGACTCATCCTTGAGCGAATACAGCGCCAACGGGAGCAACGTACCTTCCCTCACAAAAGCACAACAGAGAGAAGAAAGCGCAAGGAACCTCGACGCCATCCGAGTGAAACAGGAACACCAACCCCCCGCCCCCGCCACCCCAAGAACCCCCACAAGCCGAACCACCACAAGAATCCCAGAATCATCAAGCAACCGAAAACTAAGCGGCATTGAGACCAGCCTCCACAGTTTCTCAAGCGACAACAAATCAGAAATGAATGCCACGAGCGACTCCAACGACAGCTCAAGCGAATCCAACTCCAGCACCAGCACCAGCACCAGCAGCAATAGCACCGACGACACCCAGCCGGCACCCAACAAGGCACAGACAAGGCGGCGAACACCCTCCATGATGGACTCTGTCCTCGGAGGTGACAGCACCAGTGAATCATCAGCAACCAATGACAGCGACTACTCCGAAGAAGAAGCAGAAAATGAGCCCAACGCAATCACAAACTACTTCCCCAAGTCCCCAAAGAACAGCAACAAGAGAGAGCCCAAGACGAATTCCCCAGCCAAGAAGAAAACTAACAAGAAGCATGCAACGACCAGGCCAAAAGCGACGGCAACCACCACGACCGCCCCGACTGCCACCGTCAAGACTGAGCGCGTCAGCAACGAGGACAGCATCGCTGCATCAAGAGACAACCATGGCGAGATAAGAACACGCACAAACAAGAACCAACAAACAAAACCCAAAACCCCGCCAGCAACATCAACCGTGAAACAAAAATCCAACGCTTACAAATGCACTCGTAAGACCGAGGCAGCGGCAAAGCTCAAGAACAACAAGCAAACAAAGTAAGCGTAAATGCAACTACAACTACCCTCACACTACATCAAGTAAGCACAGAATCAACACACAGTATTATACCCATAAGGAAATAACGTATGGATACC
>JALLAU010000929.1:0-11966 GCA_036939495.1 Thalassiosira hispida
GTCAAGGATACAGCAATACTCTTGTGGCAACACTCTGCCATCTATCATTCATAGTGGCATTGCGTGCAAGAGGCACTCTGCAATAATTTATGGACGTTTCTGATCAAGCCAAATCTGAGGATGAGGCACACCCTTGCCAACTTTGAATGGTGTGTTGAGGTGGAAGTAAGGTCATTCGTTATGACCCACAGCTCATGGAGACTTGGTATAGCAATGACAAGGATACATCAACACTCTCGTGACACTCTGTCATCTACCGCCCATGTCATGATGTGCCGGAAGAACTCAGCAACACCAAAACATGGATCAAGTTACAAATCTTAATCTGAAGCACCCCTTTATTGCGAGCTTTGAATGGTGTTCTGAGGTGGAATCAAGGCCATTAATTATGAGTCACAGCCCATGGAGAATCATTGGTATAACAATGGCAACAATATATCAAACCTCTTGTGACACTTTGTTGTTATCTGCCACTGCCATCCTTGCCATTATGTGCAAGAAGCACTCAACAATGTATGGACGTTTTGGATCAAGTCATATCTGAGGCACCCCCTTGTTCGATTTGGATGGCGTGTCGAGGGGGAAGAAAGGGCACCAATAATGACTCAATGCTCATGGAGAATTGGTACGACAATGACAAGGATACATCAACACTCTCATGGCACTCTATCATCTGCGTCACATGTCATATGTGCTAGGAGCACTCAGCAATCCATGGACGTTTTGGATCAAGCCAAATCTGAGGCACCCCCTTGTATCCGCTGCTGTCCGCTTTGTTGAATCATGGTGTGTTGAGGTGGAATAAATGCCACCAAACATGACACACAGGCCATGGAGAATTGGTATGGCAATGTCAAGGATACAGCAATACTCTTGTGGCAACACTCTGCCATCTATCATTCATAGTAGCATTGCGTGCAAGAGGCACTCAGCAATATGGTCAGCTTCCAATATGCATATCTTAACCCATTCCAATGTCTTATCACTGAGTATTTCACTCCCACAAATCTTGATACCAGTGTTTGCTTTAACAGGTAGAACTCTACCAATATCAATATGACTGAGTGGGCCCTCCATGAGGATCACCGGAGCACACACAATAATTCCTATATGACTGACTAGTCGATAGTTAGTAAAGCGTAAGATGCCAGGAGGGGACCTTTCAGAAGTGCAATGTTTCTCCTGTTACACCTAGTGTATCAGTAGCATGTACTATAATGTTTTAATTATCTCTCTCTCCATGTTCATGAGAGGCGAATGTAGTATTGGACGTACGCCCTGTGACTGTAGGGGCAAAAAACTAGATCCCTTAGCATGAACTGACAAATGCTTAAAGGCACGCCAAAGAAAAATAATATTGGCTCCTCATTAACTCAAGTTTAGCTTCCTTTTGTGCCTAAACATGAGATATGCAGCAAGAACGCTTCCTAAAACTAAATGAGAACACTTCAACCCAAACAAATAATTCACAGGGGACAGACAGTCTTGATCTCAAGAAACATCCCTCAAATAATGGTGATCGGCGGTGAACTTTTTCCATCATCCTTGCCATCTTCAGTGGTCGCCATCGATAATATCCGTTCCAACACAGACGGCTGATGTTTCTCATAATCCTTCTCATTTCCAAAAACCTTACGGCACTTCTCACAATGCTTCTCCTTCACAGTCATGGTGGTCTCACCAAGGGGTATGGCAAACTTCTCTCCACAAGCCACACAATCCATTTCATTCAATCTCTTTTTCAACAAATATCGTTCCTCCTCATTAATTTGAGATTGAAGCTCATCAATCTCCCATTGCACAATGTTAGCCTTATCCATGTCGAGTTTGCGCATGGCACGTTCTCGTTGGATTTGGAGCATTTTGATCATTTCCATGAGATCCCCAACGGTGGGTAAAATTAATCGTAGGGGATATAATTCGCGTAGCTCATCCTCGGCGGTGAAGGTCAGCAGCTTCTCTTTTGGGTGAAATCCAGATTCTTTTTCCCCGGCTGCTTCTACTGTTGCTGTCATAGCTTCTTGCTGTTCTTGCTCACATTTGATTTTCAATTCATGAATGGCATCCTCCAACGCCTCACGAGACGAGAACTTGTTCCGTGCTGTGACGACTGAAACGGCTCTTCGACTGGCGTCTGCAATTAGATGATTGGCCCGTTCGGTTGCATCAACCATGAATGGATTAGCCGTGGACATTCGTTGGAGTACATCGTCGTCGATGCCCTCCTCGGCTTTGGATGGGTTCATCAGTATTTCGTTTGGCTCTCCATCTTCCTTGAAGCTGTAAGAGCACCAGTGATCCATGAGATCAAACATTTTGACGAGAGATAGACCACTCTTCTTCCTGCGTTGCTTCTTGGCCTTCACGGCTGAGGCCGCTAGAACTTCCGTGGGGGATAGCGGTTTTGGCGGCGGCGGGACAGTTGCAGTTGGTGCCGCCGCCGACAATGGGTTATGGCAACGCATATCCTCTATGTCCAAAGATGATGATTCTGACCATTCCTCTTCACAAACAGGGATCACCTCAGGAGGAGTATCCTTCTTGTTCTTCGCCGAAGATTTCCTGGGTTTGCTACCAGAGCGCTTCATCTGTGGCGGATTGCGTCGCCATCGACGATTGCGATTGAAGTATGTTCGTCTACGTTCATTGTGTATCAAGCGCTGCAACTCCCGACTCAATAGAAGGGGGAGCAACTCGTCTAATGCATCGCTATCCAATCTCCGCAGGCCGTCGACGTCTGTGATCCACTCATCCTCGAGTATCAACACATATTCGCCTATGTCGACATCGTCTCTTCCGGTAGCGTTCTCGGCGGCTTGTTCGAGAAGGTCATACAGTTCTTCATGTTTATTGGGCAGTGACATCTTATCTGCAATAGTGGTGTTAGGGATATGTCGCTACTGCGGTCTCTGCCTCTGCAATTATGTTTGTTTGGCTGTCGCTGCTACTACTACTACTCCGGCTAGAACTGACATACAGTAATTTGTCTTCTCAAAGCGCCAAAAAATGATACAGCCTGAAGAAGTGCGGATAGCATACCATCAGCCTCGCGGCGGCTTTGCTTCGGCATATGGTGACGGCTTCGGATCGGGTGTTAGTTGGCGGCAAGTCGAGATTTCATCGCGACGTGAAAGGCACGAAAGCCAGAAAGTCAGAAGCAGGTGGCCAAAATTGGCAAAAGATTGCTGAGAATAATATTATTTGGCGCAGACTTGTGGCTTGGCGCTCCGCGCTCCGGGATTTGAACAGATTTGATTGGATTCAAATTACTTACTGATGAGCTTTTACTCCCAACAGGTTTACTACAATACATCCGTCCCTATGAGTATGTACGATATGTCCACTAACACAACATGTAGATTGTATCGTATGTAGCTGTATGTAGCAGGAACGACCTCATTTTTACGATATTATGTCTCTGGGATTTAATTGTGAACTGAGAACGAAAAATGAGCTAGAATTAGCTAGATCTTAGCATAAATAGCCTGCTGGGGAGACTGTTTTTGAAGAAAGGGTCACCAATGAGAACTGAACTTCAAGGGAAAAGCTACCTTTTCACCAGCCCTCTAAAACAGCCTCAAACCCCTTTAGATAGCATGCAGCGCTGCATGCAGTATGAGCATGAGGCCACCAGCAACAGCCAGAACAGAGAAGAGCAGCGCGCGCGCGCCGCAACCGCAACAGTTGTTAGGAAGAAGGTGTCGTTTTTTTAATAGGAAGATAATCAATATCAACATTAAATACTACGAGTATTGTATCAAATATCAGTCCTGATAGATAGACAATGAGATCTTCAGTGTATTCCGCTTTGTTTGGGTTCGCCGTTTGTTCAGCAGACGACACTCACCTCAAAAAAGAAAGATTAGGGGTAGCTCACCACCGAACGGTAAGAGGATGCAATGCATTCCGCGATGTTATTGTACCAACCATTTCGTATTACGGGACGTAGGGTGGGCGTGCTAACACTTTGGCGTCCGTCTCTTTCAATCTATCACGAGTATAGCAGTCCCATGATAATTTGTTTCGGGATGAATATGACGCAGACGCAGAGGACCCCCCTTCGCCAGCGTCGCCCGCAGCCCCCGAACACCATGAGGTAAGAGCAAGATCACGAGGCAGTTTTTTTTGGTGCGCTGGTCGCCGCCCTGGATTTTATGCAACAAAATACATGTACACAACGTGTGCACATCATGATTCTCTAGATATCCGACAAGGTCCTTCGTTGCCGCGACACATATACTGTTGCTTCGCCGAGGGTGCGGTTGTCTATTTTCGTGTTTGTCTTTTGTTGACAAGATAATTCATGGGCCAGCCTGTGTTCGACCGCTCTTAGCTGGCTCTGGCCCGACGAGGGGAAGCCGGCGCTGGGTATTGTATTCATTTGTATAGGTGCAGGTGTGAGGGGATTGTCGACTAGTTGCTATTCATTTACTTTCCAGCATCACAATTAGAGCTAGCAGGGAGCGGGGAGCGGGGGGTGTTTCACTTTTTTAGTAGGAGGCGCCACATCTTCCACGTTCCATGTTCTGACCTGCATGTGCTAACTCTTTAATCTCCACTTTTCTTTCAAACATTTGTTCAGGTCCATGATAATATATTTCGGACTGATGAAGTAGAGGCATCTACAAGAAACATATCGCCACACCATGATACTCTGTTTCGGACCTTTGAGGAAGTAGAGGCATCTAGAGGGACAATATCGCCACAGCCATCGAATAGGCCTTCTACTTTGCCCAACCAGTACCTTGATTTTGATTTATTGGAAGCGCTGGAAACAATATCGCCTCAGCCATCTCAATCATTGGAGCCATCTTCTTCTCCCTCAGAATCTACTGCCCCAACGAAGAGCAGTCATCCATCTTCCTCTCCGTCTGAATTACCAAGTGTCACCCCCTCAATATCAGCAGAACCAACATCCCATCCGACGGATCCCCCATCGAGCTCAAACGTCCCAACTCCAATCCCTTCTCAATCGCCGAGTATCTCTCGCAATCCCAGTTCACAACCCAGCTCCAAACCCAGTTCACAACCCAGCATCTCAACAAAACCTAGCTCGCGTCCTTCGGTTCATCCTTCCGTCTCGTCGTATCCATCTTCTTCTCCCTCGGAATCTACTGCCCCTTCCTCGTCCCCATCAGATAGTACTTCGCCGTCACAGTCGCCATCAGTTAGTTCCGTGCCGTCACTCTCACCGTCGGTCAGCATTTGGCCCACTCAACATCCAACGGTGCAGCCCTCACAAATACCTTCGTTGGGACCATCCATCACAACAGCACCCTCCTCATCAACGCGCCCATCTTCTACTCCCTCGGAATCCGCAGCGCCGTCCTCTACTCCAACAGACAGCCACAAGCCATCCATTGGTCCTTCAATAAGCAAGGAGCCCACTCCAGTGCCATCGTGGAGGCCCTCCATCTCAATAGCCCCGTCTGTCTCGACAAAGCCGACGGACTCGCCTTCGAGTTCGAGCGCCCCGACTCCAATCCCTTCTCTATCGCCAAGTTTCTCTACCCATCCAAGTGCAGAACCCAGCACGTTGAACCCCACAAACGTAAGTACAATTGGGCTTACTTGAAACATACATTCTTTCGTATACTCGTCAAGCTAAAAAAAATGTGTACTGCTTCTATGCTGTTTCAAGGATCCAACTTTTCTCCCAACCTCTAGGACCACATATTCACCCACAACAAGGTACTTCAATAATTTTTTGTCTTCAATTACATATGCATTTTTCGTCACACCCATGTTCACCCGACATTATTTGTTTCCCGCACAGCCCAACATATAATCCATCCGCCGCTGAGCCATCGACTGAACCAACTACTACTCATGAACCATCTGATGTGAGTAACCGTACTCTCTTGCAGCTTCCAAATAAAGTTTTTTTTTTCATATTATGATGAATTATTTCAGCCAGGTCAACTAATATAATCGTTTCGTGCTTGTCCAATTCAAGAGTCCAAGTTATTTTCCATCACCATCGCCATCTCTTTCTCCTTCCACTGAGCCATCTCTTGTGAGTAACTTTTGCCTCTTGAAGCTACCAATGCAGGCTGAGGAATCTTTTGCGTGACGTTAACTTTTACAACCAGCTAATTCATTACTTTCTTTTGTGTTTGAAGATTCCAACGGAACTCCCATCAGCCTCAAATCGTCCGACCCCGACCCCCTCCCTTGCTCCCAGTACCTCTAGCTTACCAACAAGTTCATTCGGGAAGCTTTGGTGCTGGGGTCATCCCTGGTCGTTCGGGCTCAACGACGACAAGGAAGATTTTCTATTCCCAGGCACTCCATTGGAGGATGGCGTGGTTGATGTTGGGACAGGCTCCGATTATACTGTTATTGTATTGACGGATGGTAGCGCAATGTCTGGAGGATACGTCAACTCAAAAGCAAATTATAAGGGTCATCTAGGTTGTGATACTGTAAACCAGGGTGTTAACGGTATCCAGACCATCTCACGTGTATTAAACGCTGATGAATCCTCTACTCTTGAAGCCCCGAGATTCTACAAGGCGTTCGCTGGCGTCGAGAACAGTCTGGACTCGGGAATCATACACACAGTTCTTTTGGATACTCAAGGCCGAGCCTGGGCCACGGGCAGCAACAACAATGGCCAGCTATGCCTTGGCCACAAGAAGAATAGAGGTATCCCCAAGATGATCCAACTGGCGGGTATGGGTCGTATTATTGATGTCGCCATTGGAGGGGAGCACACTTTGCTACTAGATGAGTTTGGAGACGTCTATGGTTGTGGCTCAAACGCTGATGGCCAGCTTGGTCTTGGATTTTTCACCACTGAAACATCAGTCCCAACGAAAATAGAGGGCCTTGCCTCAATATCAAGCATATCTGCGGGCCAGAAGCACTCTCTATTCACAGCAGCAAATGGCATACATGTGACAGGAAGTAATGAGTTTGGTCAGCTGTGTCTCAATACAAGTGGCCAAGATGTTCGTACATCCATTTTGCTCAATATCGCTATTGGAAACATCAAGCAATTTGAAGCCATCAAGTCCTCCTCCTACATTCTGTACTTGAATGGGGCTGTCAACAGCTGCGGGAGAAATGATGTTGGGCAACTGGGTGACGGCACCTATGTTGATAAGCCCTTCGCAAGGGTTGAACTAAATGCTAGGGTGGCATATCTTCTGGGTGATGGACCTAGTGCCGAGTCTGTTTTCTTTGCTACCGAGGACGAACGTGTTTGGGGAACCGGATGGAATGATGCAGGGCAGCTTGGCACGGGAGACTTGGAGAATAAGAATATTCCAACGGCGGTTGAATTCCCAGGTCCTATCATCCTATCTGTGCTGTCTGGAGCCAGATATCATACTTGCGCGCTTGGATTTCTGTCGGGCACCTTCCCCCCCACCCTTTCGCCGACACTAACCCCGTGAGTTGAACATTCATTATTGAATTATATTTTTTGCATTTTCTTGAGCTGACACACTTTTTTCGCATTTGATGTAGATCATTGAGCCCAACACTTTCGCCGACGTTGACTCCTAGCCTTGTGAGTTATTTGGATGGCATTTATGTTGTCTTTCGCACTATTGTAATCTTCACTCACAATTTTCTACTCATCGTACGATTGACTCCGCTTGTCTATTGAACAAAGTCACCCACCCTTTTACCGTAAGAAGACCCCTTGACATTTCCAAATTCGTTCGTTTGTGTGCGTGTAATGAACTAACAATTGATATTTTCTCTGAACTTACTTACCTCAGTTCAACATTGAAACCTACCCTTGTGAGTAATTTTGTCGGCTTTCACGTTGTCTTTCACCTTATTGTAAAGTTCTCTCACAATTTTCTATTCATCGGTTGACTCCGTTTGTCTATTAAACGAAGTCGCCCACCCTTTCACCGTCTCTTTCACCAACTACCTACGAGCCAACCTTGAGTCCTTCCTACCCGCCAACATACCGCCCTTCCACAAGCCCAACTTTTAGGCCTACTCCTTATCCAACTTTGGTAAGTATCAGTAATAGTCTCCAATTGAGCGCTTGCTTGGGATTGTAAATTTTGTTGTTCCGAATGTCTGACACTCATTGCTCCTAATCTCCCCTTTAATGACCATTTTCTCTGCTGTCATAGACGCCCACCGAGCCACCGTAAGTTGGTATCTTGGCAATTGTCGATATTCTTTTTCATATCCGCGTGTGAACTGACAATTACCATCTTATTTCAGCTCCGACTTTCCAACTGGCAGTCCGTCACCTGATCCCACCTTAAGCCCTACCCTTGATCCCACTTTGGTGAGTACGATCTCACGTGTGCTATTCTGTGACGAGTAACCCTTTGCCTCAATATCTGGTTTCGACCTAATGACGATGTGTTTTGCCCTACCACGTAAAAGGCGCCAACTCCTGACCCGACATCGGTAAGTTGTCTAGCTTCTTCCACCATCTGACGGAAGGCTGAGCCACGACTTATGGGCCACGGGCTGAAACAAAATTATTGATTGCCCTTCGCTACAAGTTTATTCTTTGTTGATTTCAACCTAACAATGCATTTCCCTCCTCCAAAAATATTTGACTTGAATAAGGAACCCACTATTGATTCACTTTCGGTGAGTACTTGCAACCTAACAGGCTTCTAATGAAAGAGCAACATTAGAGATTTCATTGTTATTCTTGATCTCTGATATCAGTGTCATGTCTTACACTGCTATCTTCCCTATGAAAACGTAAATCTATGCCCTCCTTTCCTATCTGGACACTCTGAAGCCAACTACTGAGGACCCCACTCTTAGGTATGATTGTATCTGGTGCGCTCGAAGCTCTTTCTTCGTTCCGCTGTTTTCTCAAAGCACTAAATTCATATCCTGATTAACATTTCAGCCCCACTGAGTTACCATCCGATTTGCCGTCAGGCTATCCTTCAGTTCAACCAAGCCGCGGTGACGGACGTCTTCCAACCACACTTAGGCCGACCGCCCCTCGGCCTACAACCCTTCCAGCAGTCGCTATTGAAACTGCACCCCCTGCACCTGGCGTCCCAACAACTCCTCCTAAGCAACCCCCTGCACCTGGCGAACCAACAACTAAACCTGGCATTACTCCACCTACTACTAAACCAACTCCTAAGCGTGCACCGCCAGCTCCGATACGTTTACCAACACACTCGCCCACCAAGAAAATAAGACCCATATTTGACACAAAATCGGGCAAATCAGAAGCAAAGACATACAGTAAGTGGTTTTGGCCTATGTGTGCTTCGTATTTTCTCAGACAATTGTATTTGACAATCATGGTCAACATTACCCTTTCAGAACCCGACTATATCTATACGCCCCCCTTCGCTAAAAGCGCTAAGGCCAGTAGTAGCAAATCAAGCAAATCGGGCAAATCAAATAAATCCAGCAAAAATAGACTGTTTATGAAGGTGGAGGATGGCCAAATTGTCCCTATCATTTCTCTGGGAGAAGAAATGCGTACAAGCGCTGGCATAACATCGTCCCCTTATCAAGGTGCTGCGGTCATTGCCCCTTTCTCTGTTATTTTGATTGGACACGTCCGGAACAGAATATAGTCAACAAACACGTTATGGATATCACCTGTATTAGCAGATGCAGCATGTTCGAGGATAGGTAGATAGATGACTGCACCTGATGGTTATGTGAATGTATATATGTAAGAAAAATAGGGCGAGATGCCACTACATAAAATTTGTGCCTCATAGTAAAGAGAAGAACATGTTTGACTCCCAAAATACAAAAGATTGTGCCAGCGATTTTTTGTTGATATTTTCAGCGTCAAACTATGGTATATTATACTGAACCGCAAATATCGGCGCTTGCACGCTTCGCTGAGAATGAGGTACTTGTGAAAGCCCATTGAGCACTGACCATCCCACGACTAAAAGAAACAAAACAAAATTATTCTCCTTCTCCTATGGTAGATATTACTTATTTCATCTACAGAGGGACACACACCAAAACGAATGACGCTATCTACGCAGGTGGAAGCATTTACGCAGTCGCCGCCTCAACCTTGGCATTCTCGTCCACAAAGAAATCCACAATACTATCCGCATAATAATCAGGGGTAATAGTATTCTCCTGACTCAACAATTTGTCCTCCGTAGTCACTCCACTCAAAACCAACAAACTCTTCAATCCATTATCGGTACCAAACAGTATATCCGTATCCAGCCGGTCACCCACCATGCAAATACGTCCCCTATCCAACCCCAACTTATCACACAAATAATCTATCATGAGCGGACTAGGTTTGCCAACCACAATGGGTTCCCGCCCCGTACATCCCTTGATGGCACCAACCATACTTCCATTTCCCGCCCATTCCTGCGCATCCGTCAAGTGCGTCACGGCATCGGTATTGGTGGCGATGAATTCACAACCCGGGTTTTCATTAATGCAAAGTTGCGCATATTGGATTTTGTAGTAGTTGATATTCCTGTCGAATCCGACCACTACGGCGCCTACGTCGCTATCGTGCTCGACTTTGCAGCCGGGACCCATGTCTGGTATTTTCCCTCCATCCTCCGGTCCGCCAAAGTGGGGTACGCCGATCAAATCGAGCTCCTCCTGGATGCCAATTTCTCCGACGACATAGACCTTTTTACCAGTTTCCTTGAATTTTGTTTGTTCGAGGTAGGCTGCGGCAGCAAAGGAAGAGGAGAAGATTTCTTCGGCGGGTACGTTTAGACCGAGACTGTCGAATTTCTTCTTGTACCCCGCACGTGATTTGGTAGAGTTGTTGGTGACGAAGTACATTTTCTTGCCGAGGGCACGGAGTTTTTCGAGTGTTTCCGGAATGCCTTCGATGACGGAGTCACCCTATTTTTGGATGTTGCGAATGAAGGTTAATATTGAGTTGGAGAATACGAGAAAAAAGAATTGTCTACCCCATTGGCGAGCTGTATCAATCTCTTTCCTTATTCAATTGTACATGGAAAACAACATCATGTTCTGTGGAAGGAAAATGTTGCACCTATTCAAAAGCAAACGCAACGTTTGCACTTTTGGGCAGTATCTCCACGCATGCAGCTCTATTGCGCCTGGTCATACATAGTTGTTACATAATATGACGAACCAGTCTTCATCATCTCACTGAATCACCTCTCCACAAGACATACACAAAAGCAAAAGAAAAGCAGAAGGTCAAAAACAGCAAAACCCAACTTGATAAACACTCACCCTCCAAATAACGCCGTCACAGTCAAAGATGAACACATCCACACCAGGAAGTAAATCCTTCGCAGGCTCGGTCAATTTAAGAACATTGGCCTGGAGTGCAGTAGTCGATGAGAATGTCTTGACGCCGATAATAGTGCAACTGCTGCTGCTGCCGACGGCGGGGGAGAAAACTCGTCCAGTCCTCGCCACACCACGGGCGGTAGGAGAGAAGGCACGCGCGCTGGATGCCAGGGCGAGGGCTAGTGCAGATTTGGCAATGTTCATTGTTGTTGTAGATGGACTGTAGATGTTGTTGGAGTATATCGTAGTGACGTGAAGAATGGTTGAGCAGATTCTTTTCCTTGCGTTCTTCCTGTTCTGCTCTCTGCTCTCTGCTCTGAATCTGAATACTGGAATGAGCAGTGTTATTTTCTTGAGCATATAGATAGGGGGCGCTCAACGACCATTTGGGGGGCTATGCAACCCTAAATGCATCCCATAATTTGGGGGGATCCAACGTAGGAACTAGTTGGATTACATACCAGAGAAGGGTTATCCCTTGATATTTCCCAAATGACCAAGAGAATGACCCGATCAAGGCCTTTATCAGACTGGCTGACAGCCAGGCTCTCTTCACGCAATTATTAGCTCACATCACAGCATCAGTAAAAAAGGCGGGAACATAATCTCAAAAAAGGCGGGAAGACCAACGATGGAATACGTACATTCCCTGTCCCGCCACTTTCTCATGCTGAGGTGTCCCCCCGGGGGCATAAATATTTTGGCTATTCTGACCAGAAGGAAGTTGTACCCCCTGAAAT
>JALLAU010000930.1:0-12040 GCA_036939495.1 Thalassiosira hispida
AATCCAAACACCTTGAATATTGACCTTAATATGACGCCACGCAGCTATTTTGGTAAAAAAAGTAGATAATGGGAATAAAACTGATGACTGGATTTCTCTCAATTCATACACAACAGGATCTGGAGTCTTATCAGTTGGTATCCCTAAAAGGTAAGCAATTTACTATTTATTTAATTGCATTATAATGATCATTATATGAAACAAACACTAACCATCATACAGTCAACAGATTCACAGGCCATTCGACCATAACTTGAATTTTCTGTCATTCTTTTTATCCACACTTTTGGAGCATCTTCCCGACGAACGGCGTCGCGCTCTCGACCAAATCAACCGCGGCTTACTAAGTTGGAAGCTCCACCTGAGTGACAACACACAACCCTTAGACGATTGTGAGGCTACGTTCGCATCAAATGCAGAGCGATGGACCCCTGGTGATGATTGGGAGGAACTGCATAAGCAAGCCAATGCAAAAGGTGGGAGGAGAGCTATCAACCTTCTATTCAATGAATATAGAAGGGTACAGAGAGAACATCGATTAGGGAGGGGACCGTTGCCCTCCGAAGACTTGAAGGTCGCCGCGTCACTTCACACAGCGATTAAACGCACAGAATCTGTAATTCTACATATCGAAGCTTCCGACAATCCGTCCCCCATTGGACTCATTCAATCAAAATCCACATCTAATGCAAATCATTCTGTGGTGGAACAGGCTTTATCTGAAAATATTGAGGAGAAAGTGGATACAAAAGGTGATCGAATTCAGATCACTCATGACGATGGCATCAAAAAATACGAGCCTACAGCGAGTCATATATTGAATGAGGCAAAGCGGGCAAAGCATTCGCTTGCAGTCTGCACCTATCAATGGTGCGATAGCATCGCTGTGAAAGATGAGTTATGCCCCTGGCATTACAGCTTTGAAGAACAGATGCGAAGTAGTATACAAAAACAGCTCGATCCTGACACAAACAATGAAGCAGCGGGGGAATCTAGTGAGCAAAATCACAGCACTGCCGATGCCACCGAAATAGATGATGAGACAGTTTCAAAAATTGACTCCTTTCTCAAAAGTCGTCTCAGCACCCTGCCACGCCCATCTGTCAGGAAAAAATGAAGTGAAAAAATAACAAAATATGCAAAACCTGAGAAAAAACACACAAAGGCAAGGAGGAGTAGTAGGCAACTATCCATGCGTAAAGTTGCCAAGTGACCACGAATTGAAGTTGGTTAAAGGTTTATTCTGTTCAATTGATGCAGTAACTATGCCCACCGAACAGAGTTAGTTAAAGCTTTTCCGGCAACCATGGATTCAACGAGGCGGCTATCCGCACAAGATATAACTGGAAATGGTAGTGCCTCACCAAAAGTAAAACACCTAGATTCGAAAGGAAATGTGATTGTTGATACGATGCCTGACGAGGAGTCCTACTATTGCCTAGGGTCTCAGATATTATATAGTGCTGATTGATTATTTGTGCCAGGTAGAGTTAGAATTTAGAATGGAGTTTCAGATGTCTATCCTAACCATAATATACTGATAAAGGTAACAACAACTATATACCATTGACTTGGTTATGGTGTCGAAAAGAAGTAATAATCATCTAACCTGATAGACCAACCTTTTTCTGTTGAAAGATAGTACAGTCGGTTGTATTTGTACTGACAACGGTGGCGCTCTACTACTACATACAAGAATGAGGAGCTGCAGGGCCGTATAATCGGCGGATGCCATCTGGCCCCACAACGTAGTTCTCTCCGCCTCCTTCCTCTTTGCTCCGATAGTATCGAACGGACATTACATCAGTTGATTATGAACTGCCTCTTACCTCTTACCCCAACAAAAATGTCTGCCTTGACAATGATGAAAAAGTTTATAATAGAGGCTACTAGCTCCAACACTCCCAGAGACTCGGCAGAGACGAAGGACGTATCCTTGGGGGGAGCCCTCCCGCTTGGCTGTATCCTTGGGAATTGTATTTTTGTGGCACTATCTGTTCCTGATTCAAAGATGGGAATTCCCATTGTGCTGTTATTGCTGCTGCTACGCCCGTACGCCCTAGCACGGTGGAGAGCCTCCCTGTTTTCATTCGTGATTTCTCTGAGAGCAGGTCCACCAATTGCTTGTTTCTAGTCAAATCTAGACTCGCTGGCGTTGCTGTTTGCATCAAAAAAAGGTGAAAATTATTTGTGATCAATTTGTGATCAAAAATGACCTTTTCGGAGATCTTCCAGCAACTACGGACTCTTCTACCTTCATTTTTTTCTTACATAGCCCATTGAAAATACTATGTATAGCTTATCTTTTGTCAGCTAATTCCCCCGATAAGCGATAAGCCGCTCATTTTAGAATCGGTTGAATTTATGCCGCCAACTTTCAAGACCCAATAACACCAGAACCAATAACCATGTTGGTGACCAGGGGGCGGCTGCTATTACAATATCTGACCCAGATGTCAGACAGCGATGGGGTCTCCCGCAGGGAGAAAAAAAATTCAAAATGATGATTTGACGGGGTGCGGGGTCTCAGCCGCCCTATCCAGAGTTTACCTCTCATCTAGAATAGCCCAAAGTAAGCTAGATCAGCACCCCATAGTTGGATATATATCTAAATAGGTATGATGACGTCATGTTATGACGTGTCACGACGGGGTACGGGGTCCTCGGGGCTCGTTTCAAACTCTATGACATCTGGTCAGATATTGTAATAGCAGCCGCCCCCTGGCTATTGTGAAGAAATGTCTCTAGTCGGCCTAATTTTTATGTCTTTCTACTCTACTAAAATAAAGATTTAAATTATGGTTTCATCCATCGATACATATAATTTGAAAAGATGCACAAAGATGTACCATAATATTATGTTGATATCTAATCACATAGGGGAAAGACATGTCTGTGCACTGTTCCCAATTAAATTGTGAAAGTCCACAGAGGGGGGAAAGACATGTCTGTGCACTGTTCACATTTTTTTTAATAAGGATCTGAGACATCACACCAAACTGCGATATGACAACACATGTCCATTACCTGTAGATATTGATGACTTCATTTTCTTGTCTCTGAGAGTAAAGGTGATGAATCTACGATACGAGACGCCGCGTGACCCCTTGTCACAAGTGGTGCCTTGTTTTGACTTCACATCTGCTTCACGCACCTCTTACGACTCTCACAACTACAACATAAAAGGAACGCAAATCGAACCCTAGCAAATCAAATCAACCATGGCGGCTCTATTAGTTGACTTTCCACCACAAGCACAAGACTTAGTACCTCCTCCTCCCCGGTGGCATCGTCATCATCCTGCCTTCTCAGCCCAAATCCAATTGCCAGACGAGAACAGTAGAAGAAGAGTATCCTTCGCCAGCCAGATAACAGTAAAATTCGTCGATAATTTATCAATAAGTCATCGTCATGACTTATGGTTCACCGCCACTGAAAGGAAACGCTTCAAAGAGGAAGCCATATTAATGGTACGAGAATTATTAATGGTCAAGCGGGACAACACAGAGCTTCTCTTCCAACAGAATACCATCGACAAATGGATTGGCCTTGAGAGGCATTTATCATCTCGAAATGTATTAGTCCAACGACAGCGTCTTAATAAAGCAATTCGATTCGAACAAGAGCGTCAGCTTCGGACTGGGGTCTGTGATCCAGATATTTTGGCGAATATATCCGAGATGGAGTCGGATAAGTCTAGGAAGCGGGCTAGAATAAGTGGTCTACTCCATGCTGATGATACACAGAATGCATCGATATAAAATAGATGACATGCTCATCGTGGTTTTAAAATATTGATAATGCATCGATATAGCTGTAAAATTTACGTTTAGGAAGTCAGCTGTACATAACTTTTTCTTACGAGCTCCACGGTGAAAGCCACCGCTCTCTGTATAGGCCAACAAGTTGGATATCGATCGAAACTGACGAGCTTTATTCGCTCCATTTGATTTGATATGATCCTAGTCCACATATACTGATGGTGTGTTTTCGTTCAGTGTGCCGCAGGCTGCAGCAATAATGTGACTCAAATACATTTGATGAAGCATAAAGGTGTCAATGCACTTGCGTAAAGTGGCCTCTGAATACTTGTTATTAATCTCCGTGATCTGCTTATCAATATTAGCAGGAGTGCATCACTCACCATTTTGTTACAAACTGAAGGTAGGTGCGTGTGAGCTGTAGCAATCTCATGTAAAACTCAAATACATTTGGTACCCCATATGGGTCAATGTACTTTCGAACGAAGTGGCCTCTGAATACTTCTCTTATTTTTATGTTAGAGTTCTTCTTAGCAATAACTAACTGTGCAAATAATGTTACACGAGTTAAATCCGCAGTCAACAAATAATGAGAAACCTATTGTTCCTACCAAGATGGGCATGTTTTGTTTGAAAGATCTTCGCAAGACTCAAACACCTACGCTACATTAGTTTTTGCATCAATGCCCAATATTTGTTAAGTTGCGCTGCTAAGCCACGATTAGAGGCTGGCTCAAATTCATGTGCCTTTTCTAGATTGACTGCTCGTTTATCTTGCGAAACACAGCCATATTTGCTTTAGATTGTATCATTACGCAAAGAAGGAAGTGTTCGAACATGATGTGATGCAGTACACCAGTATATAACTCTCTTCCTGGATTACAGCCACCTAGGTAGACTACGATGAAGTTCTGGTGTTATTTATCCGTTAGAGATTTTGAGTGAAGAAGAAGAAACACATATTTCGAAGATGATAAATAATACCATAATACCATAATGTTAATTGGTTAATAATCTGCTCCTAAGAACTCACTCATGAGCTCAATTTCAAATGAGGTGAAGGTTAAATGCTTTGTGTTCCACACTAGTCAATGGTTGATTCGTGTATTATAGAATCAAGAGTTAGGTACCTACTACCTACTCCCAAGTTCAAAATTGGGACATCTTGAACGTCTCTAATTAATTTTATCTTATTCCAGCATCATCTACCATATCATCAATTCTTTGCATCAAAAGCAAAACAGATTTCCATCACAAATAATCATACCCAGGTCTCTTAATCATACCCAGGTCTCTTAATTGTTTTCCTTTCCAATCAACTGCCATACTCAATTCCCCTTCTTGCCCTTCTTGTTCTTGCCACCCTGCTTTTTCTTCTTCTTTGGCTTGGCTTCCTCCGCTTCCTCGTCGGCTCTGATTTGATCTGCCACGGCATCGGCGGCATTTTCCTTCACGCGTGCCTTCTCTTGGATCATCGACACCTTCTCTTGATCCACGGCGAGCTTCATCAGTTGCTGCAATAGGATAAAAGAAGGTTGGAAAGGAATGATTTAAGTGGGAATATTCAGTGGTAGACACATTAATTATCAGCAAATTGACAACTTACAATCAATGAATTGGAACACGCTTTCGAGGCATCATGTTCTTCGCCGAGGAAGGTGACATACAACTGATATGCCTTCTTTTCATAGTCAAAGGCCGGCTTGAATTGTCCGAGGCGTGCCATAACTCCCGCAGAGTGCCGTGCAATGAGACAATCAAACATGCGATCTTCGCTCCTTTTCGTGGCTGCCAACTGGTACAAACGCAAGGAATCCTCAAGTTTCCCGACCTCGTAGTAGTGAGATCCCATTCGATAGTACGTCGATGAAATGCCGGCGTAGTTTTTACCAGCCATGAACTCCATGAGATATTGCGCTGCACGGAGGTGCTTCACACCCTCGGGAAGCCTTCCTGAGCCAAGAAGGATATCCGCCATTGTCATGTGAGCATGGAGAACCTCGGCCGAATCGAATCCCGTGAGAGAAATAGAAATGGCTAGGTACTTGGCCGCCGCCGCCAGCGCCAGTTCAGGCTGATCATTGTGATAATGAGCAATGGCCGTCAACTTGAGACATTTCGATATTTGGGGATGGACGGGTGAGTCCAACACTCGTTGGTACATGGCCGAGGACTCCTGCGCATACTCCAACGTGACTGCAAAGTTTCCGTTGTTCAGGTTGGCATGACCGACTTCGTACATGGTCTTGGCATCCGGGAGAAGGACGTGCAACGAAGATGAGGCGGACCCTACTGTATTGCTGCCAATGAATGAGCATGGCGCAAACGATTCACCGGACACAGACGCCGCATGCTTCACGAGCGGGAGGACGTCAAGAATGTCGGTAGGAGCAATCGGGTAGGACGTCGTGAGGCCACCGCTGCCGCCACTACATCCGCACACACACTTCTTACCCACGCTGTACTGCTTGGCAACTAGACGAATACCAGATCGCTGGCATATCCTACGCAACAATGGCATGTACAAGGCACGTCCCTCTCCTCCGTCCTTTTTGGGTGGTCCAGAGGTTGCGTTGTACAACGAGAGCGTGTACCTGTACCTGCGGCCAACCTCACGCTCAATATCCGACCAAATCTCTTCCCTACCCCTGATTGGAGAAGGTGTGGCTTCATCTCCATTCCCGCCAACGCCACCGCCGAACAAGGTCAATGCATTCATTTCCTCTTGGTCAAGGACGCCATTCGATGCCTTGCCCGGTGTCGTCCTCCGCTCTGATTCTGCAGCACTCTCTTCTCCAACCGATACGATGGCGCTTAAGAACGAAGCAATCATCTGCGCCGGCTGTGACGTCGATGCCCCACCTCCTTCCTCCAAGATGTAGGAGTCGAGCACATGCTTCGCCGCACGAGCCACCATCTCGCATTCGAGGAGTTCCAACCAGCAAATGGGCATTCGGAACCGAGGGGCCCTGCACTTCTTATTGGCCGCTGCTGATGTTTTGTCATTACCGTCGGGCAATGCGGATGCCGCCGCTGACGCCACAGCCTTTTCAAAGGCAATAATGTCCTCCGATTCTTCCTTCCGTGCCAACTCCGCGAGTCGACCAAGGTAGCGACAGTTGATACCACGTTGATGAATCAACTCCGTAAGACTTGTTCCATCAGCGGGGAGCTGGATGCCATTTCCGCTGCTTGAACGAATCTCCTTTGTGAACTTTGGAATGACGGCATCCCACAAATGTCGAGCTAGATTTCGGGCCTCTTCCTCGTCCTGCTTTAGCTTTTCGTGTTCATCCTTGTCAATGGTTTCGATGGATCGAGTGAAGGGAAGAAAGACATTGACGTTGTATCGGAGGGAGCGAATGTATTCTTCTTCCGCCTTTGCCAATGGGGACTCCTTGACTTCCTTCGTCTTGGACTCGCCCATTGCCTCCTTCTTTTCGTCGTCAATCACATCGACCCATCCCTTCTCGTCCGCAGCTGCAGTAGTTTCACTCGGTGAATCTTTCTTATCAGTCGACACCTCAGTTTTTGATGGCTCGGCACCTTCTTTCTTGTCCTTCTTGCCACTCTCATCCTTGTGTTTGCCACTGGCCCTCTCTTGGAGGTACTTGCCAATCTTCATCTCGGCATAATTCGTCACGAGCTCGGGACGTAGGACGCAAACGGTCCACTCATCATCATCCAACGAAGAAGGTACGAGCCTTTGGGACTTGGCACCCATTTTATTGGACGAAGTATGATCCTCCCAGCGTCCAGTCCCGCCATCCGCCTTGCTAACCCAGTTGGCATCACGGGGAGTTAGTCGGGTGCAATCCAAAACGTACTTCCGCTTATCGCTTCCGAGAATACCCTTCATTTCCATGGGTCCACAGACTTGAATTAACTTGTCCTTGCCATCTTCATCGCCATCCTTCTTTTCTTCAGCACTACTTTCGGGGAATGGCGTAATCCTATACTTTTTGATGACATCCATGCGTTCATCCGTCAAGGGATGGGCGGGTATAGTCCGCGTGGCAACCATACATCCCTCGCCAATACTGCTTTCCAACAGCTTGTGCATCTCCTCATTGCATTGAAGGGCCGACAACGTCTCGACGGCGCCGTACAGCAGCGAGTGCGACTTCTCGCCATGAAGAATGCCAGGTACGACGCTCTGACAAACAATACGCGATCCCAAATATTCCACCAACACGGTCGCCAGAGTGTGCAATCCGGGAATGTCGAGTCGATGCAACACGCCCATGTTGGAGGCATCGCGACTAGCCGACTTTTTGGCAGCAGCATCGCCCTGGATGATTTTGAACGTGTCGAGTCCGGAATCGACGGCGCGGCTGAAGAAGATGTTGTTGTGGAGGTAGACGTGGGATCGAGCGGGTTCGTTCGGGTTCATGGGGAGGATGTACCCGTCGAGGATGGCCTTGACGCCGCGGAGGGCGGCATCGGCAAAGTCGATCTGAACCTTGTGGACAAGTCTGTCAACCAAAAACAACGAATGTGTAAGATGATATATGCATACAACCACAGCTGATCGCAATTCACACTGGCCGAGCCAAACACAATATCTAACTCACCTAGCCCTCTCGATCCTCTCCCCAAAGTTCTCCATAGGCATCTCCCTCGCCGTCTGCAGCTCTTCATTCCAATCCCTCAACCCCCCACCCCTCACGTCCATGCCAAACACATTCGTCAATTCCTCCTCGGCACGACTTGCACTGTACGAATGCAGCCGATCGTGATCCCACGTCGCTTGCCTCTTACCACCCTGTTTCTTCGTCGACACGGATGGCAGGGGGACGAGCCAGCTCGGATGCACATTAATAGAATCCATACGCGGAGTGAACGTCGTGGGAGACGTGGCCGACATGATCATACCGACCATCATGCCCCCCGCGGCCGTGACCGCCGGTCCGGATGCATTGTTCGGAAAGGACGATGCCGCCGGACGAAAGAGGTTGGCAAGTGAATCTTCCGTGAGTGAAACATTACGAATCAAGTCGGAACGTTGCTTTGCCGCCTTGAGAGCCGCCGTCCACGACGATCGAAGCGACTTGGATCTTAATAGTAGACAATCGAGAAGGGAATGGGAGTAGCATGCATCCTTGGTACCGGTAATGGGGGTAGGATCAAACTTTGTGGAAGCGCTGCTGCGATTGACGTAAAACCCAAGCGAGAATGCCGTGACGTGAACGATGGATCCATCCGGCATTGTGGCCTCGAGGTACGCCAAATCCCCTAGGACACGACGATGGTTTGGCGGGGGATGATATCCGCTCAGCTGGATATTGGACGATACGTGCGTGGATTCGTTGAGGTTGTAGAGTGCCCGTTCGATTTCCACCATGGATTTGTTGTGACTGCCATCATTGGTAGCAATCATCGCGCCGCTTTCGCTATCGGAACTGGTGTTGCTCTTCGTCTGACCACCCCCACCACCACCAATATTAGTATTGGATGATTTGTTGTTCTTTTTCTTGTTCTTGCGTGCACCGCCATTGCTCTTCTTTTTATTCTCCTTCTGATTTGTATTCTCATCGTCATCATCATCGTCATGGTCATGGTCATCCAGCCACGATGATCCATTCTCGCTACATTCGAAACTGCTTCCGTAATTGGCGCCCTTCTCACCACCACCACTCTGTTGACTCCCGCTCTGCTCCCTCTTGAGACGAAGCAACGCGTGCTCCTCGCCGCACGCCAAGTACGCAAAGTTGGTCAAGTCTCCCCCCTTTGTGGATGATTCAAAGAGCGCATTGTGTTCGGCCGTGAAGGATGGTAAGGCCTTGGCAAGGGCATCCAGCTTGGCCTTCTTTTCCTCTTGGGTTTCTTATTCTTCTTCCGCCTTGTTGGTTTCGTCCTGCGAGTTTATTCGAACGATGTGGTGAAAAAATGTCAGTATGGATTGAAGTCACACACACACACACACATCTTGACAAAAGATGTTGTCAAAAGGACTCCAGGATGGATATATTATATATATATCTGCCACGATGCAAGCTACAGTCACAACCATTGGAAAAACAACATCCTTTCCAGTGGTTCTTTCGTGTTTCATCGCGCCTCAACTTGTTGCACTCTCGGTACAGGCAGACCATGGGGGGGCTACCATACCTACGCCACGTACATATATATATATATATCCAACCAATACAATACCAAACGCCAGCGAGATTGGAATTCGCCTTCCAGCCTTTGCCATTATCTATTTTATCAAAGCCATTCATTCATTCATTCTCAGCTTACCTTTTGGTCATCTTTCTTGTCCTGAATGAATGATGATTTGTGTACGAGTTGGAATAGATATATAGATGCACACATGTATCCATGTAGGATGATGCCTCGCGTCGTGAGCATTATTTATTGATACAGAAAAAATCTCAAGAGTTGTATACATGAACTCACCTCCTCGCCATGACTCGTCCCATTCTTCTTCTCCACACTACTCTCCTTGGGTTTCTCATTCTTCTCATCCTTCTCAACAATAATAGCATCATCAACATCGTAATCATCCCCTGACAAGCTCGTACAATACGGAGCATTCCCCAGGAGCAATTGACGCACCCTCACCGTATGATCTCGAATGGATGCCACATCGTACTTTTCCAATACGACGCGAATGCAAATGTTGGATAATGTCGCGTCCAGCACAATCTTCTTTTCTTGGGAGAAAGACTCATTGTCGTTGTCGTTGTCGTTATTGTCGGTGGAATGTTCATTCTCATCGACCACCTCGTTATTCTCCAATAGGGATAGCAAGATGGATAGATCGCCGTATTCGTCCAGTACCAATTCCTCGTCCACGGCGACATCTTCACGATCATGATCGTGATCACCAGCTTGGTTGGGGGGAAGCGCTCCCCCGTTCTCCAAACTTTTAAACGATGGCGATATGGTCACCTGAGCATTCCGCAGTGTGAATGGCGACCAGCACCCATTATTACTATTATCCTGCTTCTGCTGCTGCTGTTTGAGTTTCTTCTTCTTGTTGTTATGATTGCCTCCTCCTCCACCACCTCCACCACTACTGCCACCATCACTCTTGTGATTCAACCTTTCCACCACCAATCGATACTTGGTCAAGTGTGCAAATCCCAATACTTCAGTGAGCGCTCCGCGGAGGGATGCCACTGGTTCTTCTGGACGGAGTGGCGGGAGGGCTACCGAGAGATCGCCCACTACTGCTGATGATGTGGTGGTGAACTTTTGACGAGGGGAGAGGATGGTCAGACCTTGGATAAAGATTGGTGGCGGTTGCTGATGCGTTGCAGTTCCATCAGCGGTAGCGGCGACATCATCGGCTGGAGCTCCATCGGCATCAGCAGCTGGAGTTGGAGCGGCGGATAATGGCTTGATGACTGCATCGACTTCAGCGGCGGCAGTAGCAACAGCGGACATGATTCGAATACTTTCGAATACTATACTAGGAGAGACAGTGCCTTTATCTTTTGCTTCTTTTCTTTGATGACTGTATACGTACAATTGGCTGGCTACTACAATACTAAATGATATACTCCTCCTCTTCGCTGTAGCTGTAGAAAAAGAAAAATGAGCGGTGGTGGTGGAGAGGAGGTGTTCCGAGTTCAGAGTTCAGAGAGGGAGGTTTTGCTCGTTCATCTCTCCTTTTCTAAATCAATGGCGCTTAATTCATTACCAATTCCCACGATAAAAAGAAGATACTCCCGGAGCCAAGTATTGATGGTTGGTTCTGTGCACGAGTGCTGACTTGGATTTTTGGCGGGGTAGGGATAGTATTGGATTCCTATCTAGGTATTGCGACAGTAGTCATCTTGTCGTATCATTTCTAGGTATGAATTACTCCTATCGTATTGAAAAGAACAACATGACGTCATCGTCTTGTGTGGTCATCAATAAAAAAAAACAGTCCTTCCCGCCAAAAACAACATTTATAAAACTCAATGTAGCTTTGTTTGTATCGCGAACGATACCCACCATTAAAATATGCAAGAGGGCACACTGGGGTAGCAATTAGTGGAGATGTGTACTGGAAGTCTTCTCATGCGCATGCATGCTAGCACGCACCCAACCATGATAATACTCTGCTGTTCAAAATTATTCATATCGTTTATGAAAAATTGTACTTGTTTGCAAAGGTGAGATGAAAAGTATGTGAATTACCAGCGTTTATCATACAATTCAAAAAAATCTTCTCAGAAAAAGTATACATGATATGGTTCGAATCTTTCATCTTATTGAAGAGAATGCCCTTAGCTCTTCTCAAGAACATATGTGCGCATGCTTGTCAAGGAGTAGATCAATAT
>JALLAU010000931.1:0-11958 GCA_036939495.1 Thalassiosira hispida
GCGCACGTCGACTGTCGGCAACGCGTCGGGCGACAGAACCAACGGTCGCGTTGACCCCGGCGCCGAACGGCAGAGCGCCGCCGGGTTGGCCGATGGATCCGCCGTCGGCATCCCGCATCATTGACCGGCAACAACGGGACGGTCGGAGGAACGAGCGGTCGCCGTCAACCGGCGGGCGGCCGGCCGATCCAACGGTTGTTGCCCGTGCAAATCCGGCAAACATAGAACCACCCAGTTCTGGGAGGGCAACTTTTACCGGATGCTATGGGAGCGGCGTTTCTGATGGATTTTGAATTTGTCAGCATACTTTTCACAAAAACGACTTATTGAGTAATACACATGTACAGGATCGCGCAAGCCGGCTGATGGGTGTATGCATCTTTCTCATTTATTTTTTGAATGTTGTTCTACCTATCGGATACCATGATAAGCGAGATTCGGAAACTTTATACTGGTGAGCAGTACCACACAACACACACATTGGTTGTAAGGGTTTGGGAAACTTGAACCTGACGCCTGACGGAAGGAACATGTTGTGTGGCGCGCGCTTTACAATTCAGAACTAATAGATTTGAACTTGGCCTCTTTCTTTTTCTTCGTAATCGCACCCCACTGCTTGATACTGCCACCGCCCCCATCCATAGCGACTGTAAAATCTGCGTGTGGTGTTTTCTTACATGCTGCACAGTAGGTGGCTGTGTTAAATTTTGGTGCGAGATTTGTTGCGCGCGCCCCTGCTCCGCTTGCACATTTTTCCTCATCCCATACAAGAAGACACTCATCGTCGCAGTAGTCACAGTTTCCAACAAGGATGGTTCTGCATCTTTCGAGTTGCTTCAACAGATTAGCGACCACACTACCCACTTGCCTCGTGCCTCGGGCCTCGTTATGCATGATAACTTGTTTCCTGCTTCAGATTCACGATATTTGATTTGAAATTTGATGTTATACATTGCACTGCCACTCTCCAGAATCTTCTTCGAATCAACATCACACGACGCGGCAACCTCGCTGGCTTTCTCATTAAAAATAATTCTATTAATGTATTTACCATCTAACCGGAAGGAAACATGATAAGTATTTTCATTAGTTCTATCTTCTTATCGTAATCCCAATAGGTAGGTACATACCTAGAGCAGGAGCGCGAGCTCTTGAAAACTTTTCAGATAGAGCTCGAGCGGCCGCTTACCTCTTTACTCACAGCTCTACGAACCGCTGAAGAGGAACTCATACAGGCACTGTATTTACATCCCACTTGCTTCACACACAATATTTTTTTTGGTAAGAAGGAGAAGACGATGTTGATGATGTACATGTACCCCGATGATTAGTTGCCATGGCCTCCATGGTGTCAAGCCTTAGCCTGTCGTCAGGACGGGGCACCGAATTGCTCCTTGTGTCTTTGATTTCTAACACACAATATTTGTCACATTCTATCACCAATTGCAGTCGTCCTCCTCGGAGTTTTCTTTTCGTCCAATATGCCTACCCGCGATCATAAAGCACGCAAAAAGCGCGGCCACGTCTCCATGGGACACGGTCGTGTCGGAAAGCACCGTAAGCATCCAGGTGGTCGCGGTAACGCCGGTGGACAGCACCATCACCGTATCCTAATGGACAAATATCACCCTGGTTACTTCGGTAAGGTTGGTATGCGTCATTTCCACATTTTGAAGAACAGAACCTTCACCCCTACGTTGAACATCGACAAGCTGTTCAATGTTGCTGGAGAGGGCGTGTACGAGGCAGCCAAGAGTGCTGAATCTGGCAAGGCTCCCGTGATTGACCTTGTCAAACTTGGATACTTCAAGCTTCTTGGAAACGGACAAATCAAGTACCCCGTGATCGTCAAGGCCAAGTACTTCTCCAAGCTCGCCGAGCAGAAGATCAAGGCAGCAGGAGGTGCATGCTTGCTCGCGTGCTAAGCACTGAATTAAGAAAACAAGAATAGTAGCTATCATAATATATAATGAATCAGAAATGTTATGGAGTGAGAAAAAACACAGGTTGATCCGAAAGGAACCCTGATGTGGAAACCCATGCCTTTTTGGTCATGCGGAAACCCTTGCTTTTGTCCTCCCCTACAGATGCTTCACAGCTTGTTTGGAACAAAAGATAAAGGTAATTGTTGACATGTGGGTTGTAATCCTATGCGCGGTAAAGTTGAACAAACAGCACCGACGGTGTCCAAATTTTGTTTTGTTTGAAATATAGAATGTAGGCTCGCGTTACCTAAGAATGGTTTTCATTACATTACCAAGTAATTTAGTTTTCTACTTGTGCACATTTTAGGTACTGATTCAAGTGAAGCATTTATCTATTTCTCATAGCTGTAGGGTTTTAGAGAGTGACTGTATCCGTACTTGGGTTTAATAGAAGAAAATTGACGAAAATTATTCTTAGACATGGGAACAGAATGCATGTAAAATGAAGGAAAAACCTAAAACTGTTTCAGTGGAGAAGGGGATGCGAGAAGTAGGTCAGGGCTAAGGCTTGATATCATACCGGATGCTGCAGAGCTGGACTGTTGAGTGCCCGAACCACTAAAATCCTGGCTAGAAAGCTGGAGTCCATTGCTGCCCTGTGTAAGATCTCTAGATTCGGCTCCCTCAGTCTCATCTTGGGTGTGACTTTTCTCTTGCGTGGCTGCATGATCGTCTTCCTGGGGAGCTGGACCAGGACTAAAAGTATCGTTTCCCTCTTGCTCTGGCACTGGCAATTGCCGGGGATCAATTATCCCTTCGGCAATACCTTTGGCTACCTCTGGGGCAAATGGTGCACCAACTACTTGATACAGCATGTCCCTATTTGTGACCAAATTTCTATAAGGTTCATACTCCAACAACATTCTTTCATCCCTGAGAAAAGATGACCTCACAGAAGTGCTCCCATTTGAAACATCATTGGCAACTATATGCGATCCCAACACCGGGTCGTACACCAATGGATGGCGGAACATTGCAATTGCTGCAAGGAATACTCGCTCATATTCCAAGCGCACCTCCTCCTTTTCAGGATCGTCAAGGGGCAATACCTGCTCCCGGGCTTCCTTATGACACGACCGAAATAATGCATTCAGAATAACCTTCAGCACCGGCTCTCCTCCACCAGTCGAGCGAGAGTAACCAGCTTTATCATTGGCCTCTCCACCGTGAAACGCACTCTTGACAATATTCCGAGCAGTGACGATGCCAATCCCCTTCAAGGACTCGCAATAGTCGCACCCGGTGGCGACAAACATGACCGCTAGCATGGCATCCGAAAAATCCTGCAAATTGATGCCATGGGAAGATCCAAGATCGCGCCTGTGCAGCAGTGTCCCCCGAAGACTTCCAGCCGCGGCAGATGACGACGACGACGACGATGATACCCCACGAACGACACTGCCAAAGTTCAAACCGCCCACGGACCCAGCGCGATTGGCAGCATTGGAACCGTTCCACCCGCCCAACCTATAAATCAACCGGGGCACGCCAAGGGCAATCAAATCCGAATCTTCCGTCACCACCAAATCCACCGCACCCGTGTTGGCAAGGTAGGCAAGCTGTCCGTCGGCCTCGTAGGGCGCCACGATGAACGGCCACTTTCGCTTGCGAAATTCCTTGAGCAATTCACCCAACATTTCACGTCGCATGGAGTAGTCCTTCCCGGTTCCAGCGCGTTTGGATGCGGATATTCTGCGCAGTACCTCTGCTTCCGTCCTTGTCGCTTCATTATTTTCATCGCCTCCTTCTTCGTCGTCATCATCTTCGGTATCATCATTTTCATTTGCCGTGGTTACTGTCGTCGGTCTTTGCGGAGACTGCGCCACTTCATCTCGCTGTTCCATGGCACGTTTACGTCGATTGGAGCGTTGTCGCACAGTAACCCTTTTGCAGGGGGGCGTCGCCCCGTCCATCACGGGAAGGACCATGGCGCAGCATTCGTCGCGCAGGAATTCGATGCGATGCAAAACGAAGGATATGCATTTGGTGATGTACTCCAGCCGCTGCTGCTTTTGGATCTGTTCGTTGCTGTTGTTGTTGGTTGTTGATGGATTATCTGCTGCTGCTGCTGCTCCTTCCTCGCCTTCCGGCTGATCTTGTTGTTGTTGTTGTTGTTGTTGCTGCAATCGCTCGTTGCGCAACTCGGCCCGACCGTGATACGATAGATGCCGTTCGTCCATCAAGGCGCCACCGTATCCATGCGCCGCACGTGCTATCCACCCATTGACGTCCACGGCAATGCGAACCTTTCTGCGCGCCCATCGTCTCCTTCGCTTTGTAGTTGTAGCGCGTTCGTCATCGCTGTCGTCTCCGCCCGGCGACGATGATACTATCAATCCATCGGACAGAGCACGGAGATCATAATTTTCTCGACCCGCCGATGGAAGGATTCGCGGCAACAGATTATTAATGCCCATGATTTGTTTCAGACCATCACCGTCTCGAATCTATTGAGAATAGTTGAGAATGAGGATCTTGAAGTATGTATGGTAAGTGCACAAGCACAAGATGATGTGATGTGATGTTGTGACGGGAACTTCCCGCCATTTTAGTACTACAATAGGTACTAAAAGCTACGATACCTAATCTACTCTACGTCTGAGTCTGACGGCTCCTTGTCTCCTTCATCCTTCATACAATACTTGTATTTCATACTAACAGGAGAGAGAGAGATAGAGAGCAATCTCTTCAATCATCTTTGTTTTCCAAAGCAGACCATGCAATTCCGCTCCAGAACAGCGCTTGGCTTCGCAGCTGCGTCGTACCTGCGTGCGACGGCGTTGCCAAGAAGTGCTGCTGCTTTCGTCCACCAACCAAAATATTATCCTGCACCGCTATCATCGCCATCCTCTTCAACAACAACCCGCACACTGTCTAAAGTATCGTCAGCAGCTCCCAGTAGCGGCTCTGATGCGTGCGACGTAGACGATACCATTCTTGTTCCAGATCTGGTTTCTACACAGGGATCGGCAACCATATTACGCGACGCCGTTTTGAAGAACGTTCACGGCGAGAGCGTGCGGCTAGGAGATCGCATGGGACCCGATACTTCGATTGTAGTTTTTCTCCGTCATCTAGCGTGAGTTTACTGCTGGAGCTATGCCCAACAATGGCAGGAGTTCCAGCAAAAAGTCGGCGTACCCGATGGAGTGAATGGTCCGGTATTTATTTCGATCGGTACACCGGAGAAGTTGGAAACCTTCTTGGAGCTAAACCCCTCCGTGCCTCGAAGCAGTATTCTTATCGACGATTACAACCATGGACTATACAAAAATCTGGGATTTAGCCGCTTTGATGAAGTGAGCATTGATCAGGCGAGTGAGATCAGTGGGAAGAAGCTCTTGCGTTTCTTTAACCTCGGAGCGGGGAACCTGTGGAACTACGCAACGAGAGCTCTGGAGATGGCACCTTTGGAGGGCAGTGTGAATTGGACGGATCTGCCCGAGGGAGGTCTGCGGAACGGAGGCACCCTAGTGGTGAAGGGTGACAATTTCATCTATCAATGGTCTGATACAATTCCAAGTGGTGTTCCTGATATTTCTGATGTCATCAACATAGCCAAGAATGCAGTGGCTAAAGCGTAACTGAATGGTGGGGTTTGATTGCAGTACAGTATACTATCACGTGAATGATATGAGTGGGATCTCGTAGCTCTCCTACTTGTTGATATACTGTTGACAGAATACTGTGTGAAGACCCATCGTTGGCAGGTATCAATCTCTCTCTCATCGCAAATATGTTTCAAGTTTCAACTGATAGCTTTAACTTTTCTATGGGGGTTAATGGCAATCTTGGTGGGTGAAGGTCTTCGTTGAATGGAATGACGAAAAAGAACTCTCTCGCAATCATGCCTTCCTCAGGGATGTTAATGCATTGGGCACTTTGAAGCGATTATAGTCATTGAATAAACACTGGTCTTATAACGGCATACCCTAATTATTAGTCTGAACCAAATCGAGAACCGTGTAGAGAGATTGATAGATCATCTCAAGCGAGTCAGTGTTGCAAGGGCAGTTGGGTAGAGAGAGGGCACCCTTCTTTGAATACTACAAATGCAACCGAGTGATAACTCCTCTCAACATTGATTTTACTGCCTTTATAAGGCAACCTTCCATTTCACTCTTTTTCACACCTTGCGCATACCTTCAACTACACTTGCAAGGACACTTGCAGTGTCCCCCACGCTTCTATCCCCTTTGCGTTTGTGACCACACTTTTTGCAAGAGTGTTTCTTTTCTAGTTTTCGACGCAATCTCTGGTTCTCTGCTACAAGGGCAGCATCGGCACTTGCAGCGACACCTGGGGAATAAGTCACCGTGTTGTTGATCATGTTCACCATTTCACGATCCATTTTTGAGTTCGACTTCTCTGCCAACTGGATGGCCTGTTTCACAGAAACGAAGAGATTCTGCATGTTTGATAAGTCTCCTGACGCTTGACTCTCCTCTAGTTGACCTGCAAGCGCAACTATGTGTTGCACTCTTGATTTGCGGTGTTCCCTGTTCTTTTTGACAATATACTTCATTGACTTCACCGCTTCTTTCTTGCTTGTATCGGCATCTCCATTGCCTTCGGCACCAGCATTTTGGCGAAGTCTAACAACTTCGTCTCTGAGTTCAGCAATCTCTTCATCCTTTTTGCCCATCATAATGTCGGTGGAAGGGGCAGAAATGGTTCTGCGACTTGTTTGAGTCGTTTCTAGCACATCCATTAACTTTGATAAATAATCTTCGTGGGTATTTTGTGTATTCTTTATCTCCTCACTGAGTCGGGAAATTTGAGAGTAATGCTCCTCTTGCTTTCTTCCGGCGTCATCACGAACCATTTGCACCTCACGCCTATGCAATGCAGCTGATGAGTGGAGATTATCTTGCATGGTTGTAACCTCCATTTCACGGTGCCTCAATGCCATATCAAATTCCGCCCTCATTTCTTGCAACTGCGCTTCATGTGCCTGTTGTTGCGTCTTTAGTTCATTCTTCAGCTTACTCACTTCCTTTCTACGCTTGTTGTTGTCATCCAATAGAGCCACGTTTGTTTTGCTCATTTGCTCGTTGCGAATTTTGGAGAGAGCAAATGCGTGGTCCACACTTGAAGCATGGTTGAAGATTTCGCGTTTATCCGATTCCGCTTCGGTTAGTTCCTTCTTGAGTTTTGTGTTCTTTTTACGAAGGACTACTATTTCCTTACGTAAGAATTCAAACATGCTGGAAAGAAAATGGCAATGGAAATAAATATTATGGTATACATGAGATGGAGATTGTGAGTAGGATTGACATTTCAGAGCATGTAATACTTACGTTTCCACCTCATCAAGAAGACCTTCATCTACAGAAAAGACGGTGCCTTGTATTGTTGTAGCATCATCAAAGGTCTGCTGAATCATGGACATCCTAGTTTCAATGGCGTTGTGTTCATCAAATTCTTTCTTTTTGATTGTTGCCACTTTCTTCGCCATAACCATCCGATGTAAGGTTTGTATTCCGATGGCTGCTTGACGGGTAGCCTTGAAATCTCCTCGTGGCTTCATACCTCTCCATCTAAAAGGTTGTTCAGTTAGGATTCAAAGATGATGAGAAATGAATTGAACGAAAACAGGAAGAGAAACTCACCTTGTTTGTATAACAGTGGATGCGTGATCCTTTCGCCGGCGCGAGAGCTCCTTTCCAGCAAGGCATTTTCGAATGAAACATTGCGTAGTCACGATGCTCCGTACCGTTCTCACAAAGGTTGCACGTGCCAGATTGCGACGCACTTCGCTCTGAAGAAGAATCATACCTTGCTTCAGACTCAAGAATTGCTGCCTTGATAAAATTGCCCTTGTCCAGGCCTGAAGTTGTTTGGCACGTTTTCCATAATGTTCTTGTCGTATTGTTTCGATCATTTCCAGTGCTCCTGCACGAAAGTAGACTCTCGTCTTTCCACATGCAAATGGCTTGACCTTGCCCTGGTGACTGTCGGCGGTCACTCCCACCAAGAGATGGCTTAAGAGAGTTTCAGAATTGACTTTGATGTCGCCAGAATCCAAATGGCAGTCGTGAAACATATAGGTCAAGAACCTGAACCTTTCCATAACTAGTGCATATGAAAGTCTATTTGGGAAGCTCTCTCTAGAGATCACGATTGCAGTGACGAGTCCAGCGCTTTCGAGTTGGGAGTGCGTGTGTGCGTGATCCATCATTTTTGGTTTCATGGCTTTGTTTGGCTTGACACATCGGATGTAACGGGTTCGACTTTTCTCTATGAGAGACATCAACGATGTCAACTGATGCTTGAACTTGGTAACGACAAGGTGCTTTGTTGCGTCTGACCTCTTCTTTGGCCCTGTAACCTTGGGTGCATCTAATGACAAATGCTGAAATTCTTCTCGAATGAGTGGGTTGGTGCTCTGACAAGCGCATTTCAGCAGATCACTTGGTATCTTGTCAAGGTTTCTTTCCAAAAACCTTCGCGCATCATACTTGATTGGTGCGGCGTAGTGGCGGATTGCAAACTCATAAGGTCTATGGAGATGGTCCTGAATCATGCGACTGGAACTAGAGTTAACTACCTTGAACTGTGGTGATATTAATTGTGGATGGTTGATGATTGATATTGGCATGTTCATAGTTGGCAAAATACAGCAGGAAAATTAGAGCTTGCAACTCTCACCTTGTACACAAAATTCTCGTCTGTACCAACGCCTTTTTTCACACATTCCTCATTGAGTTGAGTAATTAATCCAAGCTTTCCTTCTAATAGTTCCATGACTTCCGTGTTGTCTACGAGTGAAAAATCGAACACATTGATTCCTTCATCTTCGTATTCATGTTTGATGGCTTGGAAGTTATCCACCACATACTTTTGCTGCAATCTCTCGTTGGCATAGTTGATACATAATTGCTCGAAACGATTAACCTTGAAGCTTTCAAAACCAAAAATATCGAGTAGTGAGATGGTACCATATTCATTAGATGGAGAGCCCTTAGGTTCAGTAGATTCATTACACTTTGTCACCAATAAATCAAATACCCTCGAATAAATCTTGGGGTATAAACAATAATGATAGCGCAAAGAAATATTAGACCATTGCAATCTCAATCAGACGAATGCAGAAAGGTATAAACTTCACTCACTTCTTTTGCAAGTGCATCACAACCATCTCTGGCCTCATTTGGTTTCAGGAAGATGGTAAATTCCTCTCCACGTGTAGTCATGAATCGCTTTGTCAGTGCAGCTTCGATATCAGGCTCGGGAACACCCATAACATCCGACAACTTTTTCAGCTCTTCTGCAGAGGAGATGATGGAACGCTCTTCCCCATCATACATTTCTGGGTCAAATTTTATATTTCCCAGTTGCAAAATTGCACAGAGGGATCTCATGACGTCCAAAAACTTATCCCCATGAATGCCAAAAACCGAGAGGGCAGCAACGGTGTCCGCCCAGTTCTCTGCGCTTGCAAGACCATCGATGGAGTCAAGTGACGTCGTGCTCAGGTATTGAAAGTCAGAAGTGGTGGTCCCAATCAGCCCTTCTTCCCAAATCTTTCGCTTCTCGTCTTCGGGTGCTCCAAGTAATTGATAGAAAATGTGGAATGTCCTTTCACCTTCGCCCACGCTCACAATGCGAGATTTTTCAAGCAGGTACGTGATGCATTTTGACCCAGCAAGGTGGCAACTGGGGACCCGTCTCCCTCCGCTTTGGGCGTCTGATGAACTTTCAACGTCAAACTGAAGCTGTGTGAACTTTCCAAACCTAGAACTATTGTCATTCCGAAGAGTTTTGGCGTTTCCAAAAGCTTCAAAAAGTGGGTTGGATTGAAGAACTCTTTTGACCGTATCTGATCCATGCTCACTTGACGCTGCTCTATCCGATTCTGGCCACGATGGCCGTGATTTCTCCACCGTTGCTAAATGATTCATGACAAGTTTGATCGTCTCCGTCTTCCCACTGAGAAAAAAATAAAAAGAAGAGACATAAAGGTTAGGTTGCCATGCTTTTTCTTTTCAACAAATATTTGGTTGTAATTGATATCCACATGACTTACGCTCCTGATTCTCCCGTGACGAGTATCGTTTGATCATTCCCTCCCCCGGCTAGACCGAGATAGGCCAGTGACGACGATTCATATACGTGCGGGTTGATGCCCAATTTTTCGTATTCGTACCCCACAGCTTTCTTTTCTGATGCCGCCGTCGCTTTCATTGAACTTCTTGGCGACATCATGTCATTCCCTTGCTGTGCATGCCAAATCAAGTTCTTCGCGTAAAAATCTTGTTTCTCTTCGGAATACAATCCCTTGATCCAAGTAAATGGATTCACTGCCACTAATATGTCGCCAACCCTCGTGTATGGCAAAAACTCTGCATGTCTTGCTTTGAGATTGTAGAGAATTGCTGCCTCGTGTAAGTTTGTTAGATCTGCCATATCATTCTTCCCCATGGCTGTGACTCCATCCTTTTCTAGGTTCTGCAATGGCAGCTCATTATTTCCATAGTCTGTGAGCTTCACAAGGCGTTCTAGTTTCATGTTCGTTGCCCCTCTACCGCTGGCTAAGACGGTATGTTCTTCCCAATCTCTAGGCAAACAAATCTTGACTTTGACCCTTTTCTTGTCATCTTCTGCAGATTCTATTGTTGCAGGTATCCACGAATAGTGAGGATCACGGACATAGACTGTTGCACCCTCTACCATACGTGTTTTGGGTGACTCTTCTTCCTCTTCCTCATTATCCTCCTCTTTTGATTGTGGTTCGCTGCCTCTAGCTCGACCAATGGACTTGGAAATTGTATTCTCCGGATAAGCACTCCCCACCCTCACGTCCAGCTTGGTTGCAAATCCCAGCTTGCTCCCCTCCGAAACCCATTTCTCAATTCCACATTGAAATCGCGGATCGTAGTGAAGGAAGTCTGATCCCCGAGGAACGATTGCCACCCCATCCACCTTTGACACTGGGAATGCCTGTCCATCCTTGACAAGGACTGTCTGTACACCACCTACTGGTTCTAGGAGGTAAAAGTATATGTCACATTCCCATCCTGGCACGTGATTGCAAAATTTAATAGCACCATTGAAGGTCTTTGCCTTACGCAGCCATTGACATATTCCCGAGAAGTACGCACGCTTACCGCGTAGGTCGCCCTGGGTGGAGTTGACCAGTTCACTCTTGCCCCAGTTTTGGGTAAATTTGAACTTGGGGATTTTCTTGTCCGCGGGGGCAGTCCAACAAGCCAAAAAATCATCCACTGGTTCTTCGCTGTAATGCTCGATCAAACTGCCCTGCGTTTGGGAACCACTAACGAGATAGCATTTCTGTGTTGATGAACTATTATTTTCTGGAATGGATTGAGACGACATTGATGATAATGTTGATGATGAACGCGGAACAAGCTTTTTCTTTGTCTGTTTCATCGGGGATTGATGCCCATTATCCTGCTGTTCAACGGATGCATCCATGAGTGAACGATCATCTCCCATCCAATCATCCATAATGGACGCAAAGCCGGTTTGTCGATTTTTCCGCCGCTGCTGCTGGGTTGTGGATTGGGCATCAGGGTTGGAGGAGGAGGAATCTGAGTCCGATGAAGAAGATGAGTCGAATTCCTCCGACAACATGTTGCTTCTATTCCGATCATTCATCATTGTCTCGCTACTGTGGAGGAAAGAAACGATAGGAGCACTGCAGCAAGAAATAATGCTGCGTATGCAAAGCTCTAACTGAGCTACTGCCAGCTCTCAGCACCTATTGCTATTGCTATTGTAATGTGAATGTGAGAGTGAGGCTGAGTGAGATGAGGGAAGTGGTTGTCATCGGACGATACGATAATATGGTCATGGGTCATGCTAGTCATGAGATGCATGCATGCGACTGGTGGCTGGTGGAACTATCTTGACGTCGTCAGCGTCCTGGATGGGAGTACGTAGGAATGTGTGAAGCTAGAAACTCGATCGGCGCCGCAGAGCTCACGCCACTTTGGTTCATGGTATTGTA
>JALLAU010000932.1:0-11961 GCA_036939495.1 Thalassiosira hispida
GTGTTTTGAAACACTTCAGAAGCAACATATGTTCCTTCCCCCCTTACATCACAATACACCAATTACCAAGGCTAGATGTGCCAACTCTTTGACAGGCTCTGACGAAAAAATGAGCGATTTGATTTCAACCATTTGGGCGCATAGTGTTGCCATAGATGTTGGGAGATGTCCGAGGAAGCTTCTAAGACCTGTCCCTGCACCCATCACCATCAAGTGTTTTGGGTGTTTCTAAATACCCCAGAAGCAATGACTGTCCCTCCTCCATACTATGTCACAATACATAATTTGCAATACTCCTCAAAGGGGCCCATTCTTCTGGCTCTGGTCAATAGTGATGACTTCGATGTTGGGATTGGGAAATTACAGAGGAAGACTCTCAGACCTGTCCCCCATGTACACACAAAGTGCTTTGAAACACCTCAGAAGAAATGAATGTCCCTCCTCACTTTGTGCAACACCATTTGTAATGCCAAGAGTGGTCCACCTGGCTGGCTCTGACCAACAAGTTGAGTCAATTGTTTCCGTTCATTTGGGCATTATATAGTGATGCTGTAGATGTTGGTATTGGTAAAAGCAAAAGGAAGCTTCTGAGACCTTATCCATGCATCCACTTTGTGTTATGAAACACCACAGAAGCAAACAAGTACCAGTACTTGTCAAAAATCTGGGCGCCCGGAAGTCTTTGTCTAAGCTGGACGTAGGGTAACACACCATTTGACATGCTTGCAGGGGCCAACTTCGCTTGCTCTGGCCAAAACAAGAGACAACTAATTCCAACCATTTGGGCGCACAGTAGTGATGCCTCAGATGTTTCGGTACTATGACAGATGGAGCTTCTCAGATCTTTCCCATGCTTTCACCAAGTGTTTTGAAACACCTCAGAAGCAACGGATGTCCCTCTCCCCTCACGTCACAATACACCAAATACCATGGCTAGATGGGCCAACTCTTTGACTGGCTCTGACGAAAGTACGAGCCATTTGATTCCAACCATTTGGGCGCATAGTGTTGCCATAGATGTTGGGAGATGTCAGAGGGAGCTTCTCAGACCTGTCCCATGCATCCATCATGCGTTTTGGGTGGTTTGAAACACCCTAAAAGCAATGGATGTCCCTCCTCCTTACTATGTCACAATACACCATTTGTCATACTCGAAGGGGCCCACTTGACTGGGGAGCTCTGGCCAAAACAAGAGACAACTCATTCCAACCATGTGGGCACACAGTGATGCCTCAGATGTTGTGAGATGCCAGAGAAAGCATCTCAGACCTGTCTAATGCACCCATCAAGTGTTTTGGGTGTTTTTTAACACCCCAGAAGCAATGGATGTCCCTCCGCCTTACGTCACAATACATAATTTGCAATACTCCTCGAAGGGGCCCATTCTTCTGGCTCTGGCCAATAGTGATGCCTTAGATGTTGGGAAGTGCCAGAGGAAGATTCTCAGACCTGTCTCCCATGTACACACCAAGTGCTTTGAAACACCTCAGAAGAAATGAATGTCCCTCCTCACTTTGTACAACACCATTTGTAATGCCAAGAGTGGTCCACTTGGCTGGCTCTGACCAACAAATTGAGTCAATTGTTTCCGTTCATTTGGGTATTATATAGTGATGCATGCTGTAGATGTTGGTATTGGTAAAAGCAAAAGGAACCTTCTGAGACCTTATCCATGCATCCACGTTGTGTTATGAAACACCACAGAAGCAAACAAATAGTATGTCCCTCCTTACGCAGTAACACACCATTTGCCACCATGCTTACAGGGGGCAACTTCACTGGCTCTGGTCAAAACAAGAGACAACTAATTCCAACCATCCGGGCGCACAGTAGTGATGCCTCAGATGTTTCGGTACTATGTCAGATGGAGCTTCTCAGATCTTTCCCATGCTTTCACAAAGTGTTTTTAAACCCTAAGAAGCAACGGATGTCCCTCCCCACCTTACGTCATAATACACCAATTACCATGACTAGATGGGCTAAGGCTTTGACTGGCTCTGACAAAAAATCGAGCCAATCGGTTCCATCCATTTGGGCTCATAGTGATAGACTGTAGAATCACCCCTACATCCTCAAAAATCATTGTGGCACATGTTGACCGACCTATCAAAAGTAATGGGTGAAGGTTGCCACTCACGGGTTGGAGCCCTCCCCGTAAACGGTTCATGTACCACGGTCAGATCTAGGCCCTGCCACTAGGCTCATTAAATCATGTTCAAACCAATAGAACATTGCAAGGAGACGGAGAGGAAGACAACCCAAGCATGGAACATCAGTTAGTAAATTTAGAATACCTGGAACAAAGGAATGAAGGAATGAAGGAATGAAGGAAGGAACATCAGTTAGTAAATTTTGAAAACCTGGAAGGAAGGAAGGATGAAAGGACGGACAGAAACGGACGGATGGAAGGATGGATATCTGGATAGAAGGCAAGAAGGACGAAGAGTCGGAAAAACACTCGGAAGATGGCGTCATTATTTATTTACCCATTCTCCTCGAAGTTTGACACGTTCCTGAACAGTGGCAGTGGTAGTGTTGCTTGAAGGACAACTACTTTTCTTTTACCTGGCTAGGCTCATCTCAATAGGCGAGTCCCGGTCAAAGCCCCCCCCCCCCCAGGAACGGCGGCATGGATCAGGCTACAGATATGTCCAGTTTTGGATATGCCTTTACGGGGACTTTCCACCATTGTCACTTATGCTCCACATAACACTTATTTGCAAGAATACAAATCTAGTGGGTTTACCCTTTTCAATTGCATCTAACTTCGTCAGATGCACAGCACCAGCACACTGCTAGGTTTGGCCCGTACTAAACCCACTGCCGCTGCTGGCCTGTCGGTACCGGTTTGGGCCTGACGGCGCATTCGCGGTGGAAATAAGACCTAGGAAAACCCCCCTTATGCGCACCATTGGACGGGCTTTGAGTGTATATTGATCTCCCACCGGTGAGAAGCAAGAGTCACTTCCAGATCTAGGCACTTATCAAGGACATGTCCTAGAACAAAAATACTAAAACTAACTAACTAACTAACTAACTACCTACATAACTTGCAAGACGAGATGCTACACACCAGTGCACACCCTTGTTCCCACTATTTTGTTTTCAGCGACACCTTTGTACCACGGCCTTCTGTGCATCATCGCCATATTGCGCCGAGAGCATTGCCGGATGGGATTCTGTAAATCTGAAGTTTTCTCTCCTGTTGATAAATATAGGATACATTAGCATTATAACCCACCCACTACCATATAGTGGCCACACTAGCATCCATTTAGGCTACACCGAAATCATTTGATATTGGTTCATCAGTCGACTTCGCGGCGCAAGTCATGCGGTGCCGTCGAGGGAGTGCAGCTAAAATACAAAAATAGTCTACTACTAGCTCTAATAGGAGAGTTTTGATGCAGAGAGAATTCAATCCTCATCTAGTTGCGGCTGTAATAGGGTTATCAAGATGTATCACCAGTGCCATGGTTTGTTTTGTCAAAAGCAAAAGCAAAAATTATAACAAGCTTCGTATATTTCGTTCTTCCAAAACCGCCAAAAACGTAATGGTCCTTAGAGAAATTCAATCTGAAGAACGCCCCCCAGCCCAACCGAGCTACATCCATAACGGCAGTCTTATGACAATCTCAAACCACTAGGAGGAGTTCTCAAGAACACAATACGAAAAGAGGAAAAGAAAAGGAGACAGTAGGAGAGCAAAAAGTTTGATTTTCTCCAAAATACTAGGAACGAGAATTGAACTCGCGACCTCAGCCGTGTTAAGGCCGCGTCATAACCAACTAGACCACCCCAGCGGGTATTGAATTTTCAGTACATAATATTTACTAATTTGAGTTCCGGGGTTTCATTCCCTTCACCTTTCTTTCACTTTCTTTGCTCACTTTTCATTTCTCATATCCGCTTTTCCATAGTTTTCCACAGAACGATCCAGAACGATCAGCATTAGCTTCTTCTTGCCTTTTCCACAACCATTGCAACATGTTTCCAGGACTTGGAGGTGCTACCGCTCCTGCCGCCGCCGAGCCGGCTCCCGCCGAAGACGGGAACAAACTCATCAATCTTTCGGAGAAGCTCGAAAAATCGGCGTGCTACGCTCGGAATGAGAATACGGCATACCCCTGGGGAAATCTATTTATTGGAGACTCTAGATTGGGGATGCAGAGTGATGCAGATGAGCAGTTGATAATTCACTTGTCTTTTCAAGAATTTGTCAGAGTAAGATGTAACATATGTTGTGGAATTGTGTTATTCGACATCGCATTGCCCCTTGTTCTCTTTATTCTATCCGTGATCCGTGCACTTGCCTCACAACAATATGCTTATCTGCACTGCTAAATGACAGGTAAAAAGCATCAAATTTACGGAATGGAACAGGGGTGCCAGTCCCGACACGAATCCAGTTACGGTGCATATCCACGTCAACAGAAACAATTTGGGATTTGAGGTAAGATTATAAATACGCCACAGCTTCGGTCTAATATTGCATGGAAATTGTCATTCTTTATTGCTTGCAAACATTCATCATTGTTTAATCTTCTTACAGGACGTCGAAGATGTCGACCCTACGCAGTCGATCACACTCACCACTGGCGACCTTCAGGAAATCTCGGACGCAATGGACTTGATCTACGTCAAATTCCAACGTGTGAAGAGTTTGACATTTTTCATAGAAGACAATGCGGGGGGAGACGTGACGGCCATTGGAGGATTGCAAATTATGGGAAGAACTGTTGCCACGACGAACATGAATGATTTTAAGAAGCAAGGATGAGGCAGGTAGGTGTTGCATTTGTCTCTTTTTGACATGCAATGCCGCATATCTTCAACATGAAGAATCTACAATGAATGGAATGGATAGCTGGAATGAAAATGGGGGGAGACAACAAACGGGAGTTCATGTGTTGTTGCTCTAAGGATGTGTTGCTCAATTTCGATCTTCTCTGATTGAGCAATCTGTTTTTGGATGTGGGGGATCTATTCATATTTCTTTAGTCATTGCTTTGAGATAGTTTTGGGACTTTGTTGTCAGAATGACGCGGGTGCCTCCGTGCTTTGTTTGAAAGCTTTGGGTGTACGTGCTGATATTGACAACAGGGGAGAGATTTGCCATGTCTGCCTTTCGTCCCTCTATCATAAAGTTAATGACAACACTTTTATTAGAATGTCTCACTTTTTCATTGCTATGAGCGAAAATGTTGCTGTGAGTTGACCTGCACGGACGGACTAGAGATGGGTGCATCCGTATAATGACAACTAAAAAGCAAGTCAACTCGTATCGTACGATGGTGCAAATATCAATTACATACACGAAATTGTTGCTGCGAGTTTGTTTCCCTGAACAAAACTAGAGATGCGTGCATCCGTAAAGATAAAAAAAGGAAGTCAACACAGATACAAGGTGTTGATGCAATCAAAGCAATGAAGTGTAAATATCAACTACGTACACGAAGTAAGCCAACAGAATGAAATCATACCACATTACATTAATTTTGTACAAATAATTGAAACTAATCGCCGAACGGATCAAAGAAACACTGAACATCCAGTCATATTGATTTTGGCATTATGAGAAATCAAATCTCATGCAACAATCGTCTATTTCTAGTATCCCAGCGAATACTAGGGTATGCATCACCTTCTACCAACGACTTGGCCGTATCACACGTTATAAATAGAATGTTCCCATCGAGCTTATCCGGATGAAGGGCAATGTTGGCATCTCGTCTCCATGCCACTAGCTCATGGCAAGAAGAAGAAGAGCCAGCTTTGTTTGCATTATTTTTGCCATGTTTATTAGTGTCTCCACATCCCGATGAGCGGTATGCGCATTTGAGGCAGGATGGTGGTTGGACGAAGCCTAGTCGAGCGAAGAAGCACTAGGGCGAGCGAGAGAGCATCGGTGTAAAGTACTGGGTAGCATTAGTATGAGGCAATAATAGACAGAACAAAATTGAAGCATCAATCCTATCCAATGATACTAACCGTCGTGACGAACAAATCGGACATTTGGATGCCGCCCTGGGCCGGCACACTCCCTGCATCAATTGCGGTGGAATCCGGTGGCGCGAGGTCATACTTGATTTGGTCGGGATCAATGGCTGTGCCATGAGGCCAGGCCCTTTTTCTCTGCACCGCTGATTTACTCATGTTTCAAACGTTTCGCAGGCGGCAGGGGGGGATGGAGGAATCTAAAACAAGAGACAGGCTCATACGATACCTAACAACTACCCCAGAGCACGGCGAAAGAAGAGGGCTAGGTAGGCGCTGGCGAAGGCGACTGGCGACTGGCGACTGGCAATGGCACAACACGATACTACGATACCTACTCTCTATCTCTACCTACCATAGGTGTGTATCGTACCAACGGCTCGGGAGAAGAAGAAGTGAAATGTTGTACATATCGTACCTACCTTCGTACCTACGATACCAACGGCTCGGATATATGGCGCGGTATTTGGCGGGCAAGAGAGTATTCTAGAGGGCTCACCCCCGAACAAAGATACTTACATTCTATCTATAACAGAGATAGTACGCACATTTGGAGGGCGAACAACCGGAACGCTAGAGATACAGTTTCCACATTCATTCCCAAGATCTCCTCTTCCTTTCCGCCTCCAGAAAAAAAACGACTTCTTTCGCAACTTTTCGCTCATAAATTAAACCCATCGCCGTCAATAACGGAACCCAGACAGCATCATCAAGATAGGAGTAGGTACAATACTATTTATTGTAAGAGACATCATAAGATAATCTCCAAACGCTACTGCCGGCCTCGCCCCCCCCTACATTACAAAAACCAACAAGGATAAACATCAGAATACTTACTAGACAGTGACGAGATTGACTAACGGAGTTGTATTGCAATTTCATCTGTAGGTATTGTACCCCTCTGAGAGACAGAGTAGAGTCCAACATGTCGCAGATATGTGGGACCGAGGGATTAGTGTTGGAGGCGGATGTTGTAGAACAGTTCAAAGCCGATGCGAGGAACGAAGGCGGCTCCTTTGATGCTGCCTTCGAAAAATGGCGGCAGATGACGGTTCCAAATATTATGCCAACATTCAGTTTTGAACAAACGCTGCAAAAACAAGTCATGTCACAGATTTCGCATCTCGAGGGAGTGGGTCCCTGTGAAGATAGTATAAAGATGATTAGACGGGAGAGACTCATAATGCTACCGGAGAGGCAGTTGTGCACAATTGGAAACCTTCTCAACGAGCTTGAAAAGATTGTGCATAAAACAGATACACGCCGTAATATGGCATCGCTAAGAGAGTCATGCATGCAACAATTTCACAACACAGACCCCAACGGAGTCCATACGTTGTGGCTGCTTGCGCTCTCGAAACAAAGCCTTGTAAGTTCCAATTTCAGCTGCAACCTACCCATTGATTCTTCATTCACTAATATTATATCCTTTGATGTGCACAATCACAGTATACGCCGATGAAAGTAATGATTGCTCAACGCAATAAGGCAAAAGACCTAAATGAGTTCCTGGACAAGGTGCCACATTTTCGTGCCGCCTTCGAAGTATCAAATAATAAGCGGAGCCTACAGTTTTTACAGTATATAAGAGAAGCTGTTGATCCAGAGTTGGACTTGATCAACATCGGCATGAAGGAAGACGAAGACGGAAACGCAATTACCTGGTGTAATATTTGTAAAACAACTAATCTGGGGGTGTTTCTCAAGAGATACGCAGCCGAGAAAGGGATTTTATCTCTCAAGGCGTTTACATTAGTGTACAATGGCAACATACTGTTTAATAACCATCTGAGGAAAACCCCAAATAAGTTGAAGATGAAAGATGGGGATATAATCACTGTCACTATGAGGCCAGAGCAATTGCCTCAATTAATGACAACCGATGCCATGCGAAAGCATGTGACAGTCATAAAGGCAATGGGACCTGCCGCACTTAGGAATATGAATCCTCAGTTTGCATGAACGACTGGTGAGTTATGATGCTATATGTTTTTCATTTTCACTATATGGATTTCATTCTATGTATCATTCAAAACACATTCAATACATTCGACATGCTGGCTCATTTTTTCGTACAATTCACTACCAATATTTTTGTAGATGCACAAATCAACACGGTAATCGCACAAATAGGAAACATGGCCAACAATCCCAGCCAAATGAAATTCATGAGAGATAAGATGAACAAAATGTCCGAGAGTGAATTGAATGAGATCATGAAACAAAATCCTATCGTGGGTTCATCTGCTTCATCCTCAGAAAGAGCTCCATTGAAGCAGGCTGTCGGAGATTACAGCGGCAACCAGCCCAAGAAGTCACAACAGCATACTAAGGGAAAGGCAAAAGGCAAGCGAAAGAAAACATACCTTTATGTATCGCCAGATGACGAAGAAGAGAAACTCAGGCAACAACATTCAAAGGCCATGTCTCCTGTGTTTGAGGAGGCAGATCGGTACTTCATAGAAATAAGGAAGAGACTCAATGATATGAACCTAAAGCGAACACCACCAAAAGATAAGACCAAGTCTTCGGAGCCTGCTCCATTGGCTGCACCAACACGCAATCATTCTACGGATCGAGTTGAAGGCAAAGCGGGCAAAACCTTCTTCGTGGTTCAAGTGGGCGAATCAGAAAATCTGTACAAGACGACCAAGCAGATGGCAAAGCGTACCCAAGGCGCCCGCGGTGGAAATAATGCTAGCATGATCGACCTCCATGGCTTGACCGAGGATCAAGCATTATGCACGCTAAATGAGAGTCTTCCTACATGGATGGATACTGCTATGAAAGGATCATATCCATTTGTGATTCAAGTTAAGATTGTATGCGGAGGAGGGAGCCAAATTTTGGCAGAAGCTGTCGAGAATTGGATTCGGGAGAAACAGAATGTGGCCAAGGCCCCAACAAAGAGTCTCTCTTATTGATCCTTCACTTCACTTCCCTCGAGAGAGTTTTGTGTTTTTGAAGGAGGTCTATCAAGTTTGCAATGCTGTGTCTACACAACATGACACGTATTTTGTGCTGTGCTTATTTTACCTTGTTTGCGAGTTGTGGTTGTGTGTTGTAGAAGTGATCAAGTTACATTTGTCATTGTCATGAGATGAAGCGTCATCCTTCTATTGAATGAATTATTTCGTTAGTCTAGATGGCGTTATAAATTAATGTTATGTTCGATGTTACATGAATGTTTGTAAACAAAAAATGAAGCTAGCAAACATCGCCATTATTTAGTACCACCTGTAACACGTAGGTACCATCTTTGGTCTCAAATACGATACACCGTAACACTCTAAAAAATCAAGGTCCTTCTTCACACTCTACTTCTTCTTGTCCTCGTGCACAACCATGGCGTCCGACACAGTAGCCTCCTCCACCAACCCCACCACCTCGTCGTCCGCCTACGAGGCAGACGAACGCATAGCCGCCCGTCACGCGGTAAATCTCGCGGACGAAAAATGGCGATCCCTATGCACGCAGCATGCATCAACATTCGTTGCCGCCGAACGACGATCCGTCGCTATCCAAAAGGCACTGCAGGAATTATTGATTGAGATCGAAAAGGAGACGAAGCCCAGTGTTAAGCGAGTGGGGAGAGCGTTGGATCCAAATTATTCTGCATCTGCCGAGGGCGATGATGAAAAGTACGAAGAGGAGGACGAGGAAGAAGACGATGAGCCTGTCCAGCCTGCATCGGCCTTGTTGGCAGATTTGGCCGAGAAGCATCGATTGCGACGTCGGACGTTGATGCAGCACTCGTCACTATTGGAATTGTTGGAACTTCCCTCTCTCATGGATGCATGCGTTCGTAGCTCGTTATACGAGGATGCTCTAAGCATTGCAGGGTTTGCCAACACTTTAGAGAGGAGACATTTGCTGGAGGGAAGTTCTACTCAGACGGATAAACATAAGGGGGGTGGAAAGAAGAAGAAGCAGAGTATCGCTGATAATGATTCACAACAGCAGCAGAAAAAGGGAGATGTAGTTGTAGGCGTAGTCTCCGAAATACGCCGTCGTGAGGCCGATTTACGTAGAATGCTCATCCATCGATTACGTCAGGATGTGACCATGCCCCAATGTCTTGAGGTAGTTACAGCACTACGTCGATTGAATGGTGTTGAATTGGAACGAAGAAATAATAGTAAAAGCAGTAGTGGGGGTGCCGTTGCTGTCGCTGCAAATAATGATTTGGAGGGAGTTCATGCCGCGATGGAAATGCGGCTGCAGGTAGATTTTTTGGAGGCACGTGACGCTTGGCTCGAGGGGGGAGTGGCCAAGATTGGATCAGCGCAGGCGGCGGCTGTGGCTGCTGCACAAGCATCATCTTCGTCATCGACTTCTTTGGGAGACAACACGGGAAGTTCCTCTTCGGGGACGTCGGCTCAGGCGGAACAGATTTTGGATGGTATTGAGAGGTAATTTTGGATGGTATTGAGAGGTATCATTCCCCAAGTTGTTGTCTAACATGCCTGATATCTAATTTTCCATGCCTTGCTCTACCTACATCACCACAGATGCTTTGAAATTGTCACCCAATTCCTTGCCATCTTTCGAGGATCATTCGCCCCCTCTGCATCCTCTTCATCCTCCAACAATAATGATCATTCCTTTTCTCTCCTCTCCATGTGGACAGCCCGTCGCATCCAAACATTCTTGACGACACTAAGTTCCAATATCGTTACGCATGTCAATGATACTGCCACTCTTCGCGATGCTCTTGATGCTGCATCTTTCTTCGCATCTAGTATGGGCCGCGTAGGTGCCGACTTTCAACCTTTGCTGGCAACAATATTCGAACCTCGACTTACCGAAATGATTGTTGGGCATTGGAACGATGGTTTGAATGGGATGATGGAGACGCTTAAAGCATGCAGGGATGCAGGCGTTGCAGGACCATTGTTTGGAACGGAAACATCCTCAAATAAGGACGGATTTGGAAATAATGGAGATGATAATGGTGGAATGGAAATTATGCAGTCTTCACGAACACCGGCGCCGCCTAGGAAATTGCTGGCATTGCCTCCCCTTGCTAGGTTTCTTAATGCTTACCTTGGTGGATTGAACGAATTGCGCCGATGTCTTCTCCCAGGAGCCTTTCCTGCCATTCGATCCGCCCAAAGCAAGCTTGTTGCCGATGCAAAGATGGCCCTCCAGGCGAACGAGCGTGCGGTCCTTACACCTGGTTTGCGCGGCGAGGCGGCTAGGTTGCGTGAGGTGGCATCCAAGATGAAGTCTGAGTTTGATCACTGTCTCGAACCATACATGACTGGATGTTTGGAGGTGGCGCTCGGATCAGTCGATTACGCCATGGCAGAAGCCAAGACTGCGGCGGTTTTGGTGGCGGAAAAGGCTCGTATAGCCGGAGAGAAGGCAAAGGCGGAGAATGAGGCCGCGGAAAGAGCCAAGGCCGAGGCAGAAGCTCTTGCCAAGACCAAGAAGGAAGAGGCAGAAGCTCTTGAGAAGGCGAAGGCAGAGGCGGAGGCTCTTGAAAAGTCAAAGGCAGAGGCTCTCGAAAAGGAAGCGGCGGAGAGAATAGAGAAGGACGCAGCTACGAACGAGGAAGAAGAAGAGGGTGCCATTGACCACCCCACGGAACCTCCTACGGATGAACTTTTGGACGATGATAGCGATGATATGTATGGCTCTGATTAATCTTGCCTTCTGTTAAGTAGCTTAGAAACCTTTTTTATTCCTTTGTTAGGTCTTACACACACCACATGAATGTGCTTTGTTGCGTCTGCTTCTGTGTTAACTTTGGTTTCTCGCCACTCACCACATCAGCGCCGCTCCGCCAGTTTTCAAAGTCGGATGGGTAGACTACCATCTTACTGAGAGAAATGTGTAACGTTACCTAATCATTTTAGGAAGTGCTAATCATTAGGATGTCCTGTGTTACTTATGAGCAGTAGTCTCCGGAAGCACCACTTGAGTGGCAAATGCATCCTATAGTTTCTGGCCCACAATCTC
>JALLAU010000933.1:0-11959 GCA_036939495.1 Thalassiosira hispida
CAATTACCTACCGTAACATACTCCCAACTACATGCACGGGGGGATTATCTAGAGTCTACATACCCCAGTACGAAGGGGTGATTCGGCTGCCCGCCAGACACTTGGTGGGGGTCCACGTAGGAATAGTATCGGCGCGTGGATACGGCATTCGCAACCACAACAGCCCAAAGTCTCAAAACCCAAACACTCTTGAAATATTTACTGGCTATGAGCACAGATTCTGCGAAGCACGAGCGATAGCAAGTGTGCTGAATTCCCTCGAAAGCTAGTGCAAATATTATGGATTGTCTACGAGTGTTCGCTAATCGAGTACCGGATGCTGCACTGTGCCAATCCACAAGGAAATCAAGATCAAAAATGATGAGCTGACGAGAGACGAGAGAGAGCCAGAAAGACGAGTGCAGCCCCCCCACCTGGGAAGGAGCGGGGAGACATTCAGCAACATTCATTCACAGTTGTTGATGCAATCAAGCGAGCTGTGTCGGTGAGCAAGAACTACCATCTCTAGTTGTGTGCACATCTCGTGGGGTATCGTCTATCACAGTTTCATTGTTGCCGATGACGGTCGGAGCAAGAGGGAGCAATAACGATCATCTTTTATGCTGTGCACATCTCGTACATATATTGCGAGATCGAAGAACATTAACATGATGAAGTGCCACCGACGGCCAGTATCCTTCCTGCTCCCGCTATTAATCCTTCACCTACCCTTCGCCTACTGCGCCCAATCGCAGCGGCAGCAGCAACGATGTGATCCATGTGCCTCAGCGGGGAGCGCTACCATCTTCATGGTAATGCCGGGCAGTGCCTGTACGGAATACGTTCAATGCATAAATGGCGTTAACATGGGCGACTTTGTTTGCACCGGCGATACCATATTCGATCAAAAGAATCAGTATTGCAATTGGCCAGCGAGCGTAAGCTGCATAGAGACAGAATGTGCGTCGCCTGCGAGGGACCAGCCGACTTATTCCCCCACAGCGACCGAGGTCGATTGTCCCAACCCATGTCCTGTTGGATTTACTGGATTCAAAACGATGCCTGGGACTCGATGCAAACGGTATGTTAGATGTGTCGATGGCGACCCAGCCGAAGAAGAGGAGTGCAATGGTGAAACGTTATTCAACGATAAAATGCAGTACTGTGATTGGCCGCATTCGTACACTTGCGGTCCCCTGCCATGTCCTGAGAGACCGCCCACTCCGGCGCCAGTGGTAGACATAAGTACACCACAGCCATGGGCAACAATTACAGTGACCACTCCTGAAATTCCAGTATTTGGAATCAATGTTCCAGGAACTCCATCAGTCGAAGTTGTCATCGTCGAATCATCCGACTGCCCCAACCCATGTCCAGCTGGCTATACTGGTTTCAAAATGAGACCAGGCACTCAATGTAAAAAATACGTGCAATGTGATAAGGGAAAATTGGTTCTAGAACAGGAGTGTTTTGGGGAGTTATTATTTAACCCAACGGGTCAATATTGTGATTGGAACTTGGTCTGCGGCCCCGCGGAGGATTGTCCAAAGAGCGATCCGACTTACTCGCCTGTGGATATTGGCATTCCGGTAGGCATTCCAGTAACTGGTCCTACCATTCTGTACTCTGGGGATGCGGATTGTCCAAATCCTTGCCCTTTTAACTATTCAGGCCTACAAACCAAGCCAGGCTCCAATTGCAAAGTCTATTTTCAGTGTGAAAATAGAGAAGTGATTGGGGAATTTTCTTGCTATGGAGACAATGTTTTCTTTGAAGAAAGTGGGGTGTGTGAGACTAGGATTTTCAGAGATGATTGGTCGTGTCCTGAAGTAGCATGCCCCGTTCCTCCACCACCAACCAACAGCCCCACTTACACGCAACAACCATCATACATTGCTACCTCCGATCCGACTTACAGAACTGATTTCACATCGCCACCCACTCCGCGACCAACACGAGCTCCAACTCCAAGACCAACCAATACTCCAAAGCCAACCCCCATGCCTTCCCCAACCTATCAATATTTTCGCAGCTATTTGTATGAAAGGGAAGACCATCTCAAGTCAGTTGTATTCCAAACAAATGGAAGTCCCTGTGCAGCGTACACATTCCCTGACTTTATGTCCAGTCTAGATATTGCTGTGTTCCAACTTCCTGCTGACAAGGTTTTTTTCGTTGGAGAAGGAACAGTTGGGAGACTTCATAAACTGTCAGGCATGGAATATGGGTAGGTGCATTAATCTGAAGCTGGTATGCGTATGTTTTGGCACAATGATTTAATCTTCTGACACCGTCCGCTTCTTTTGAAATCCTCTCCACACAAAAAAGGCTTGTGAACATTGCAGCATTTTTAAGCAATGCTATGGAAGAGGGAATAAGAATATGTTCGTGCGACGAGTGGAATACTGATTTCATGTTTGAGGACAATACCGAGAAATATCCGCTATCTAATTCGTGTGGGCAGTATGGAAGATCATACGAGGATGAAGAGTGTCCTGATATGGAACAGTTTCAGTGCCAACTCGATAAGACTATGGAAATTACCGCAGTTGAGGGACACACAGATGCACCTGAATTCACGTGTAGAGCTAGAAGTTTCGATGATGAAAGTGAGATTTTTCCAGGATACTACGATGTCGTTGATGATGTGGTGATAGATTGTAAGCATTGCATCTTTTGCATTGCTTATGTTTACTTTCCCAAATCTTTGCTGATATATGATCAAATTAATTTCCTTCTCAAAATACCAGCTGCATACTCGAATACTGTTGGACGCACTGATATTGAAGGCTGTTGCTGGTGGGGTAGGGGAGTGATGTTGACTCGTGGCAGGTAAGTGAATTATACCATACCTTATCGAAGCAAAGATACAAATATTAATGATGTCTCTCTACTTGATCTACCAATACACAGATGCTCCTTGGGAAAGCTTGATCAGTATCTAGGACAGGGAGCCGTAGAAAGAGATATATACGTGTGGCCAGAGATTAACTTTTGCACCAACCCAGAAGCCATTTGCGATCACGAAAGGACAAATGAGCTGCGTTGGGTGCTTGGTATGCTTGAATGGTCTGATAGAGTGCAATCTTATGCCGATTTAGATTCAGGTTGGAATTACAGTGATGAACTCAAAAAGTTTGTCGACGATGGCATGGATGACGAGGGTTTTATCAATGCTGTGATTAATATTGTCACGAAGAAATGCCATGATGACTCGTGTTCAGATCAGTGGATTTTGGATGATGATAATTATCTATATGTGGATAAACGACGTGATAACTTTCGAAGAATCATCTTCGAGATCTTCAATCTCCCGATGACATATCCTCCCACATTGAATCCAAGCTCGCCTCCCACTCGGCCCCCTACGCTGTCTCCGGTAGGCACCCAACGACCTACAATGAAAAGGATTACTCCACAGCCGACTTACGAACCCACCAACAAACCCACGAGACGAAATAAGGGGCAGGGGAAAGTGAAGGTGAAAGCACTCCCGCCTAATTCCGCGCGAAGTTGTAGGACCGTAGGCCGATCGGTATTGTTAAGGGTTGCAATTCCAAGTTTATTTCTTTGGGCCTGGAGCCAGATTGTTTAGCTCCAGTGGTTGACTCAGGGTTGACTTCACACGTTGATAGAAACGTTATTAGTCTTGAAAAAATTTCAACATTGTTATGCATCATACAATGATCTTAGCATTCTAGTAGGTATATGTGTAGGTTCCAGCCCAGGACAAATAAAGTAACTGTTATGTTTGAAGCGCTTTACCTTTCCTCCTCCCTTAGTGTGTAGTAACATCTTATTTCAGCTAATCTAAGAAGTGCTATGAGCCTAGGAAATTGGCATTCGCAGTATAGAAGTCTGCGTAGTAGGGCAGAACCAACTCCACGACAGAAAGGGCAATTCTCAAGAGAAAAACTGCTAGATGTTGAAAGTAAGCGGTTTGCCTCGCCTCGCTAACTTACTCTTACTTTTAGTGCATTGGCATCCTTGTGTGTACCAAAAGGAAGGCTTTGACCGACAGTAAAGAAATGTATTGACTGTCCCCCTCTTTTCCCTCATTTGGCCCTGCGTAATTGGTTGGTAGGTGTAATATGAATATCTGCAATGCAATCACCCGAGCATCATACCAATAGCCATACCTACCTACCTACCTGCCAACACAAAACTGGAGAAGATCCCAGAGCGAGCTCATAACCTAATCCCCCTCCTGGCTCTCCCGCCAAAACCACATCCACGAAACTAAACCAAAGCCAAAGCCAAAGATAAACAATGAACGAAGATCCATCATTATTTTCATTTCCGTCGATCAGAAGGCAAAAGGCAGCGGGAGATTCAGCAGTCCTCATCTCCCTTTGTCATCATCTATTCAGGTCATCATCTAGTATTGATGCATAAAATTGGCATTACCGGCGTAATAATGGCGGCTCTATGTGCCAACATCAGCAGGGTCATGGGTGCCACTCGCGGTCGTGATGTAGGCAGAGTTGCAATAAACGCCCGTCAAATTCAAATAAAGATCAACCGTCAATCAGGTCACATCACAACAAGATCACTAAGCAGTACGGCGTTCATATCATTGTCTCCGCCAGAACAAAGAATAAAAAATAATCATGATCGCCATCACCAGAAACAACAGCTCATTCGACCATTTCATTCCAAGAATCGTTCCTCTACTCGAGTAAATGATGCGGATACTGGAGAATTTTATGCCAATCCAGAATCATTTCCTGACTTTGGTTCTTTGGGTATCACATCATCTGCGCTGCTAAAGCGTTTGACATCGAAACCACTCCGTTTGGAACGTCCTAGTGCTGTGCAGGCGGCTGTATTTGAGACTATTTCGGCTGGGGATAATAATGTTATTATTGGGGCAGAAACTGGTGAGTTAGTTATACGATTCTTGCATTTCTAGGTGGCAGCATTTTTTTCAATCCAATCCTTTTTTGGACTGACGCATGTATTCTGTTCAATTTGATGTACTATTGTAAATGCAAACTCGGAAAATATCAGGATCGGGCAAAACACTAGCTTATTTGATGCCATTGGTAGAGGACATATTGAAGAGGAAACGGGAATGGAAGGCCAAGATGGCAGAAGGTGGTGACGATGCCGTCAACAGTGATCAAGTTATGGATCCAGGCTACGATTACGCAAGAGCCGTCATTCTCGTACCCAACAAGGAACTGGCCCATCAAGCGGTACGCATGGCTGCCTCCATATGCGGTGGACTGGATCGTTGTGTCGTATGGGGCGCCGATGCCCTCGGAATGGATTACAATCAAGTAGCTGCCGACGAAGATGTTCCCGAGGAAGAAATTGTTCGACTCGCCTTACTTCCCGGTGGATTGTCGGCCCCGCAGGACTTTCCCCCCTTTCGTTTTGCCACGTCGACTTCTCCGAATCATCAACGACAGCCACCTCCGGATTTAGTGTTTGCGACGCCGGCGAATCTTGGACCGTTTGCATTATCTCCAAAGAACATTGATTTGTTCGCGGACATTTCTACCGTGGTGGTGGATGAGGCTGATATGCTTTTGGATGGAGGATACATTCAACAGCTGAACAATGTAATGATGGGGTTCAGGAGAGCTGATCGTTTGACCCAACGATATGGTGGTTCAGTTGATTTCCGTCGTAAGAGTGATATTGATAGTGAAGGTGGAAGTGGAAGTGAACCGTCAGAGGAAGATGAAGGAGAAAAGGAAGAAGATGTGCAAAAGAAGACTCAACACATCTTTGTAGCCGCCACCCTTCCCGATTATGGACTTCGCAGTGTCGATGCATACCTCCATAAAAAATTCCCCGATGCACTATCCATCACCATGGCAGGGATGCATAACGCTCGTCACTATGGATTAGAGGATGGAAGCCAAACAGTTTGGGATGAATTGGCAGATAATAAAGATCGGATGAAACGGATCGTGGATGTTTTGATGTTGGATCGGGATGAGGTGGGTGTGGACGGTCGAGGGTTGAAGGGAGAAAAGGTCATGATGTTTTTGAACACTGTGAAAGATGTGGATGGAGCCACCAATGGCCTTCGACGTGCTGGAATCAATGCCGTCCCTTACCATGCGAAAATTTCATTGGAGGACCGGACATCTAACCTGGACAAATTCCGCCGGTATCGTGCTCCCACTGATGATGACGATGAAACCACGAGGAAGAATGCCAAGGATACTGTCCCAGTCCTAGTCTGTACTGATATGGCCAGCCGTGGTCTTGACATACCTGGAGTTACTGCAATAGTCCAACTACAATTTGCGCTCAATGTTGTGAATCATCTCCATCGAATGGGACGATGTGGCCGTGCGGGGAACCGTGATGGACGGGGTATCATATTCTACGGTCCGAAGGAGAGGGAACTCGTGGAGGTTGTGAGGGAGGCGGAGCAGCAGCAGTCACGTATGACGTTGAAACAAGATGTGGAAGATGATAAAACGGATGATGGAGAGGGTGAGATGAAAGGAAAGGTGCAGAATGCATTTAGTCGCAAGAGAGGTTTCACTAAGAAGAGGAAGAAGCAGCGTAAAAAGGATAGGGAGGAGGCCGAGGATGCATTGGAATATGAATGATTAATTTATACATGCCATAAGATGAATTAGTCGTCTCTTGCGAATGGCGTCTTTGGCTGCGTTTGTTGTAGGATAGAAGTAACTAACCGGAACTTAATTTACTATCATCATATCTCTCATACTCGCCAAGAATTGAGCATTCACATTTTGCTAGCGGGTACTGGGTTTTGTGGCAGTCGTTGTCCGCCAAATTTCCATGGTGAAGCAAGCAGTAGCACCAAAATTCTCATATCTCGGCAACTCTATGTTCAAGTATCAGTCGGATTCGCATTAGCATTCTCAAAATAATTGCATTTTTTTGTTCCTAGCAAAAAGAGAAATCAAGGTTATCTAATCCGCGATAACCTCCTCGGCCAATGATCAAGCAGTATAACTTCGACAATTTCGTATATGAGTAATTACAGGAGAAAAATGCCTATGATACGGCACAGCAAAGACATACCATATGCAAGTCACTTATTCAAACATGAAAAACAGTCGTATTCTTATGGTCATTAGTAACGCCCGTTGACATCTTGGCCTAAATAGTGATTCACAGTTGTTCACATGTAATGCAATTGCTTGTCATGCACCCAGCAGCAAGGGTGTTGTAAGCCCTCAGAACCCATGGCTGTCCCACCTTACATCATCACACCATTTGCTGCTCAGAGAGGGTCTTACTTGTCTGGCTCTGGCTCCGTGAAAACAGCAAACCGATGCTGGGTGTTTGGGTGTGAAGTGATGCATTTGAGTGGTAAGCATATAAAGCATTGGGAACACCTGGTTGGTCCTCCTTATACATTAGAGCACACAATTTGCCGCCCTGGGACAGGCTCACTTGACTGGCTCTGGTGGTCATGAAAGAAGGAGCAAACCAACTCTGGGCGTGTGGGTGTGAAGTGGGGCATTTGAGGTTAGTACATGCCAAAGGAAGATTGTCAGTCATGCCCCATGCACTCATCAAGGGATCAGGGGGGTAGTGTGTGCAGGTCTATAAGGTGACATCGAATTGAATAATTGAATGGGTGAGTACATCATCATATCTTTGTATGACTAAATAAAAAAGAGAACGTAAAGACAGGATGATTTCCTAAACATAACATTGGCATGAAAGGCATGCTGAGGAGAGAAATATCCATTCATATTATTTGTTGCGAGAATAAATTGAGGGTTTCGTATTATAGATGGCAACATTTTTTTATTATAATCACTGGAAAGCTAAACACAACTTGCTGTTACCTAACACATGGCCCGAGTCGTTTTAGGTTGCATATCCTTTTACTAGATCTGATAGGCACCAAATGATTCTTGACTACCACATTACAAGAGAAACAATACCAATTACACCGAGAGTGATGAAGCGTTTGAACTCAACGAAGTAGGCAGGGCTAGGTAGAAGTACATCACTTGTTTCGCTGAAAACATCAATTTTGATGTCATAGAATGCCTTATTTTCATCAAAGCCCTTGTTGTAGCGACTTTCTCCGTCGAACAAAAGTTTACGTCCGAATACGCCTCCTGCAACAAGCCTCATCTCGAGATTGCCCGTGACTGTGATGGACTGTCCTGGCTGGAAGGAGAACAAGTTTGAAGGAACACGTGTTGTAACAGTCACCCCGTTTTCTCCAGGCACGTACTCTTTTGACGCAATATCTGTGATCAGAACTTGATCGTTCGCAACAACATTCATGATCTCCGAACCTTGAGAAACATCCTGAGCAGATAGAGTAAACCGGTCCATGATTACACCAATATTAGATGAGCATGATGAGATACAAGAGTGTACATAAGATAATAATCAACAATACTCACCATGCTGTCAAGAAAATCGATTTGGACATCAGGAGAAACAGACCACACACAAACCATCAACTCATTGTTGGGTAGAAGGGGGCTTGAGTCACAAGTGAAGCTAGCTGCGCCATCACACTTGCAGGCATTAATATAGTCGTCAACAGTAGTCGACCCGGAACCTTCCCCAACACTTGCTGGTGTTAGGTTGGCTTCAATCGTGAAGTCAGCAGATAGATCAAAATCAACCGTGAGAAGCCTCCAATCTTCTTGAATGACAAGACCCAAATCAGGTAAGGTAAGCCGGACAACTTGACACATCTCAATTTGGTTCGTGAGAGAGTCCCAGATACTGCTACTAGCAACTGCAGCCTTGTCAATGTCATACTCCAAACTGAGTGCGTTGTAGTTGCCATTAATTGACTGCCTCGTGGAGCTAAGATCAATAGAAATGTCAGTGATTGGAGTTTCGCAGCGGAGGAGTGGGTCTTCATTGCAACACTGCTTTTGATAGAGTTTGATTTCATAGTCTCGGCCAGACGAAATTTCGTAGTTTGCAATGAGTTCATTGACGCTTTCGGGGCTAAAATCTGGATTCATGCCGAGGTAGTTGATATCCCCTGGAAGTGAATGTAAATGAAAACAAGTGACAAATTGAGATGCTACAACACAAAGCAAAAAAGAAGGCATACAAGAAGACAAAAACTGCATCTTACACCTCTGGGCAGCTGAAAGAGTCACAGTGATTGGCAAGTAAATAAGTTTATGAAAGTAAACGAGATGATAATCATAAAGAGCACTGGATACTCACACACACACGGAGTGAAGTAATCTTGGTCATCCATGCAGCGACCATTCTTGATCCCATACCTCAACTGAGCAGCCGCGTTGGTGGCAACGTCCGTGGTACACATTAAGTCCCGCTCTTCTTGAGTTAAATCATATTCTGCACCCTGATAATAACATGAGGAGGTTCCTCGAGTATCGACACATCCAGTACCAGCATTGTTGGTGTTCAGAGGAATGCCAGTACCTCCTGAGATTGAGCTACCCTGAACATAATGAGCACACGCAGCAGTAGTTGATTCCTCAACCTTGCAGTATTTTCCAAGTGGCTGAGACGACGCAAGGTTAAAAAGGTCTTCATCCGACAACTCCAATAGTCCACACCAGTAGTCATCATCAAAAAGGACAATGGGGTCTTCGTAAGCGGCAGAACACGCCCATGAAGTGTCACCAGTAAGTGATACATCCTTTTCACATTGATCACGGAATTGGGGGATCTCGATATCCGCGCAAGTCTTGTCACAGTCAGGGATAACTTCGCTCTGCAGCTTGCGGTCGACTGCATCACATTCGAAGGCTTCGCCCAGACCACAGCTAGATGATGGATCACAGATATCGGATGTGGGTTCCAAGAGACTATCAGCTCCTACCTTCCAACTTTCAGCTAGGGTATTTTGGATGCTACCCCATTGTGAGGAGGGTGTGAATGAATCACTAGCATTCTTCAGTTTAAGGCCTCCTGAATCCCAACTCCCGCACATTCCCTCACTTCCATCAAAAATGACACCACATCCATGTGCAGTGAAGGAAATGCCATACGATGATTGACAGATTTGAAAATATGATGCAGGAGAAGTGATGTTTCCAAGGTAAATCTTGTGCTGATAGCCGCACCAAGAATTAGACACTGAACCATCATAGGATGCTAAACCTGTTCCAGTGATTGTGCTATCAACTTGGCCATCAAGCTTGACACGGAAGATCTCTCCCGACTCTTTGAATAGAATAGCGATTTGGGTGATGGTAGAATACCAGTTCCTTGGCCTTGTCCTAATCTGCACCTGTAGATTATCGTTGTTAATGATTGTGTTTATGGTAAGATGCGTACATATGAATGTATCGATGGGATCTTTCCAAGTCGCCCAAAGTCAAGATACACTTACCTGTAGGAATGGATTGTCGATCGCGTATTGATCACTGAAACGTCAAATCAAAGCATGAAAGAAGAGAAAATCAGTCATTTGTAGTAATTACAGCAAGAACAATAAACCAATTGTTACGAGTATACGTACCAGCCGCCTTGGAAATCATAGTACACTCCAGGAGACCAAACATTGTAATGGGGGTCCGGGTTGATAGAACAGGAGCCTACACCGCCACAAAGATCGGGTGTAGGGTTTGGGGTCTGTTCATGTCAGACATACATATGAGCGATGAGAAACTTTACAATGCAGCAATGAAGAAACACAATGAACATTTCCTTACAGGAGGACGCCAGAGTGGATCTCTTGTTGGGGTTAAAGGGTCCATCGTTGGATAGAAGAGAGGCTAATTGCATAAGGTATCAATGATATTATGAACAATGAGAAACAGTATTGCGGCAATGACAAAACACATTGATGCAGAGAAGTCAGATAGCTCTGCATTCGAGAATATATCTTACATCTCGAGTGAGTGGGTCTGGTGTGGGGCTCAAAGGATCCTGGGTTGGTGTAAGCAACGGGTCATTAGTGAGTGGGTCTGGTGTGGGTGTCAATGGATCTGGTGTTGGGGTGAATTGGGCTTGGGTCTGTTTCATGATAGAGATGTATGATGATGTATGATGATGTATGATGTGATGAGAAACAGAGTGTATGAAATTGTGCAGTGTCAAAACATAATAAGATATTTACCACTTTGATCTTGGCAAGCGAAACCAAAGTAGCCAACTTGACTGCTGGAGCATAAAACTTCATTTCGAGATATTAGATTGATATGTGGATTGTGGATTATGATAGTTTGTTGTTGCTCTTGCTCTTTCCAGGTTTTGGAAATTATGAGGAGTTGGGGGTGATGCATACCACCGCTACACTTGCATGCTCGCTTGTTCGAGCCCACTCTATCGTATTGACCGGCAGTCCCACTCTATGAATTATGAATTCACTCGCAACATTACTTGTTGATCCCAACCCACTCTATCCAATTGGAATATCGGCAACAACCCACTCTATTTGCATTGCGGGTTGTATGCTTCCCGCGCCACTTCCCACTCTACTTGTTTGTCACATCATGCCAAGCCCACTCTACTATGATCTCTTTTTGTAACTTTCTCATTGTTGAGGATCCAACCCACGAACCCGCCCACTCTATTTATTTGTGTATCGGTACAATACCTACCTACACTAATCACTTTACTTATACCTACTAGGAGTATGTAGGTAGGTACGATAAGGTACGATACCTACCCGTACTTCTCTTCTCCTCCGCCACTTCCCACACTATTTTTTTGGCAGGTCCTCTCTAGTGTGCACGACAACAATTTGATTTTTTTGTGAGCGAAGCAAACAAAGTAATACCCAACCACGACCCAACCAAGCTAGGGAGGGAAGAAAAGAAATGAAGGAGAATGAGAGATTTATGCCAATTTGCATTTTGGTACCATTTTCACTAACTGTTGTAATAGGTATGTATGCTGAGAAGTAGATAAGCTACACATGGATACTACCATAATGGCATCAGGAATGCTTTTGAGCGCTGCCAAATCTCATGCTCATATTTGCATATGCTTGCCAAAGGCAAAGCACATTCATACTTAAATAATGTATGGCTCAGCTGATCTTTTCACTGTTACATCTACGCCAGTAGTAGGT